>JAOVYX010014948.1:0-29935 GCA_035668315.1 Drosera spatulata | reverse complement strand
ATTTGTGTCTCGACAATACTATTGCTTGAGGACTAAGTATCTATTGGCATGAGTAGATTTAGTAGGGCGATCGAATACGTAGCATGTTCAATTTACCTCCATCATCTATCACACATGGCATATGTATCTTTAGAATGAGTTCTTTTCTCTCTCTTTTCCCCCCGAAAAAGTTGATCGAATTCTTTTTAAGTTCCCATACTCACATCACCTGAGCAGGGGCACCGGGAGGGAGCATGAACAATAGGACCTCTCTAACAACTTCTTGCTGCTGAGCCCTTGACCTCCCCTGCATCACCCTCCTCGAAACATCTACAAAACTGTCATAGTCATAATCCCACCAGCCCTTTTTCTTCTCCCTTGCATCGCCGCTGCCTTCAAACTTCTACATCTTCTTGACAAACAGTGTCATGAAAGCCTTCTCAAACAGTCCATCCTTGTACTTGGTCTTCTGCCCCATTGGACCCGGCACCCCGATCGGCTCCGTTATACCACATCGGATGCTCCCTCGACTACAACCACTGTGCCGCCATGTCGAGTTGTGGCTGGTGATCACAGGAGTCTGTAGTATCAGCATTGATGGTGAGCTTACTACTACCATGAATGAATTATTTGGTGCTTGGTAGATGAAGGCCATTGCTTGGTTTTTGGTTGCATTGCATGAGATGTTCAAGTTTGAGTTTGTGAGGATGAGAATCAGCCGCAGTTTTCTTATTATGGATAAGCCTTCATGCCAGGTTAGCAATGTGTCATGGGGTTAGAATTTCACTACCCGTGTGACACTTAAGTTACTCACTACTTCACTCGAATGCAGCCTAACTCGTCACTCAAAGGTGATTCTTGAAAACGCAAGAGAGTTTTGGACTTGAAAACAAGTTTTGTATTGAAAATACTTGGAAACTTACAATGTATGCTTTGTGTTTGAAAGAATGAGATGAGATGCTTAATATACAAATCCATGGAGAGTTCTACACTCTTCCATACTCTTCTCCTCCTAAGCAAAATTCAAGAGTCTTCTATACTTTTCTCCCAAGATATTTACATGGAATTCTCTAAAAAACTCTTCCTAACTCTAGGAACTTTTAGAGAATTTCGAGGACTCCTAGAGAACTCTAGAAAGGTATGGAGGAGTCATAAAGTTTGTGGAGAATTCTAGAGAATTCAAGACCAACCTTTCCACTTAGCTTATCCGTGACATGCTCCTCCAACTATGTCGCAGACGTCTTCGTCGCGACGGACTTGTAGGCCTCGATTCGATCCTTGAATTGCCACAACGAGTCTTCGGACTCCCAACTTATCTCCTCTATTGGCAAGTTCTTCCACTTGATAAAATACTCCTTGTAGCGCGGTATGCCTGATCTCCGGATCTCTCGCTCGGCCATGTTTTCCTCCACTTCCTTGTCGTAAGAAGTGGTCACCGCCCCTGTGGGTGCGCGGGTGGATATGCCTTGATCCGGGTCTTCCTCATTATGGTGGTATGGCTTGAGATGACTCACGTGGAAGACCAGATGAATCTTGAATCGCGAAGGGAGTTCCAAGTGATAAGATGCCTTCCTCACTTTCTTGATTATCGGAAAGGATCTCTCGTACCTCCTAACGAGCCCCTTATGTACCTTCCTCAGTGTCTTGTATTACTGGGGTATGAGTTTCACCATGACAAGGTCACCAACTTGGAACTCCAAAGGCTTACGATGCTTGTCGGCCCCTTTCTTCATCTTTTTGGCCGCTTTATTGAGGTAGGGCTGAGCCATCTCCACCTGTTCATGCCACTCCTTTACGACCTTGAAAGCTGTAGGGCTACTCCCTGTGTAGCCACCTGCAAGTGAATTCGAAGTCAAGGGTTGTTGTCCCATTGCCAACTCGAACGGACTACTCCCTGTTACCTCCGACTTTGGTAAGTTAAAGGAGAATTGGGCAACATCGAGCAACTTCGCCCAATCTCGTTGATTGGCACTTACATAGTGTATCGAATAGAGTTCCAACAAAGCATTCACCAGTTCGGTTTGGCCGTCGGTTTGGGGGTGAAAGCTGGTAGAGAAGTTGAGATCCGTCCCCAAAAGCTTGAAGAGCTCCGTCCAAAACTTGTCCGTGAAACGAGAATCTCGATCGCTCACTATGCTTCTCGAAACTCCCCAATATTTCACCACGTGCTTGAGGAAGAGACGGGCCACTTCTTCGGCTTTACAATCCGTCGGAGCGGGAATAAACGTCGCATACTTGATGAAATAATCGACTACCACCATAATCGACCCACACCCCTCGAATTTTGGCAAGGCACATATGAAGTTCATGGAAACAATCTCCCATGGCCTTGATGGAATGGGAAGTGGTTCCAAAAGTCCTCCCGACGAACGTTGCTCCACCTTGTCTTGTTGGCACACAAGACATGTTCGCACATAAGTCTTCACGTCCGCTTCCATATTCGGCCAATAGTAACATTCTTTTATCAGGGTCATAGTGCGATGTACTCCGGGATGTTCGGCCCATTGAGAGTCATGACACTCTCGAACGATCTCTTTCCTCAAGTTTCCCCATTTGGGAAGGTAGACCCGCTTGTCTTTTGTATAAAGAATGCCGTCTTCGAGCCAGAAACGACGGGTCTTTCCCTCCTTGGCAAGTTGTACCACACTCCTCGCCATTAGATCTTGCTTGAGCCCCTCCTTGATCTGCTCCAAGAGAGTGCTTTGGGGCTTTGATAGAGTCTCAAGTGCCGCCTTACAACTCAATGCGCCCACCACTAAGTTTGCCTTCCTCGACTTATAGGCAAACTCGAAGTCGAACTCCGTTAAGAAGACTTGCCATCGCGCTTGCTTCAGAGTCAACTTCTTTTGGGTTTGGAAATAGCTCGTGGCAACATTGTCCCTCATGACCACGAACTTTGCTCCCAATAAGTAATGCCGCCATGTTTGAAGACAATGCACCATCGCGGTCATTTCCTTCTCATGAACGGTGTAGCACCTCTCCGTCTCATTGAGTTTTTGGCTCTCATATGCCATTAGATGTCCCTCTTGCATAAGAACTCCTCCAATAACAAAGTCTGAGGCGTCGGTGTGCACTTCGAAAGGCTTGGTATGATCGGCTAGGCTAAGAACGGGTTCTTCCATCATGGCCTTCTTGATTTCCTCGAAGGCCCTTGAGCATGTCTCCGACCAAATCCAAGTCTTGTTCTTCTTCAAAAGATCCGTCAAGGGGGCAACCATTGCCGAGTATCCCTTTACGAACAGCCGATAATAGTTGGTTAACCCAAGGAATGAAGGAAACTCCGGAACTTTGGTTGATGGTTCCCACTCTTGGATAGTCTGTACCTTACTTTCGTCCATCAACAACTTCCCATCCTTGATCTTGTGCCCAAGGAAATAAACTTCTTGACGGACAAATGAGCACTTCTTCTTTTTGACATAGAGCTCATTGCCCTCAAGAACCTTAAAGACCATCCTCAAGTGTTGGGCATGTTCTTCCAACGCGGTACTCTATATATGACAATATCGTTCAAGTATACCACCACGAACTTGTAAAGATAGGGATGGAAGGTGTTGTTCATCGACGTGTAAAACATAGCCGGTGCGTTTGTAAGGCCGAAAGGCATAATAAGAAATTCATACGAGCCATATCTCGTTACGCATGTCGTCTTGGCCTCGTCTTCTTCGGCGATCCTTACTTGATAGTATCCCGACCAAAGATCCAACTTGGTGAAGTATCTTGCTTGCCCAAGTTGATCGAACAAGTATCCCAAGTGGAATAGGATACTTGTTCTTGACGGTCATCTTGTTCAATGTACGATAGTCGATGCACAATCGAAGAGAACCGTCCTTCTTCCTTTGGAATCACATGGGAGTTCCATAGGGCGTTTTATAGGGTTGGATGAAGCCGGAATCCAACAACTCCTTTAATTGTTTCCGGAGTTCCTCCAACTCCGTGGGTGCCATCCGGTATGGAGCCTTTGCGGGCGGCCGAGTCTCCGGCTCCAACTCGATTTTGTGATCCACCTCCCTTCTTGGTGGAAGTTTCTTCAGGAGTTCCTTCGGTATGACATGGGAGAACTCCTCGAGTACTTGTGTGATCTCCCGTGGTACCTCTTCTTCCAATTAAGGGGCCTCGTCGACCTTCAATGTGGCTAGGAAGGTCGGCTCCCCTTGCTTAAGTCCCATTGATAGTTGCATGGCCGAGAGTACTTTCCCCTTGGTCTTCTCTTGTCGCTCCACCGGGACCATGCAAGTTCCATCATCCTTTACTACGCACATGACACTACCAAAGGGGATCGGGAACGCCTTTACCTTGTCCAAGAAATCAAGCCCAAGGACAAGTGGATAGCATCCATAGGAACAACTGAACGATCAATCGTTCCTTTCCATTCTCCGATGCGTAGCCGCACGCCATGGGCTACGCCATAGATTGGCTTCGCCTCCGAGTTTACTGCCTTGAGTAAGTCCTTCTCCTCAACCACTTGGAGACCAAGTCTCTTTGCATCTTCCAACGTGACAAAATTGTGTGTTGCCTCGGTGTCAATCAAGGCTCGGGTTGTGTATGGTCCGATCCACGCCTCAATGTACATCAACCCTTTTGATGAAGGTTCCTCCCTCAACGCCTTCACCACGCCTTCACCACGCCTCAATCCCATCTTAATTGGCTCTTGGACGGGTTCCTCCTCCACACGTGCCGCCATCGCCGTGAGTGCCTTCTTCTTTGGGCATTCACGAACATAGTGAGGACCATCGCATAAGTACCACTTGACATCCCCTTTGGACTTCCCCGCGTACTTAGAGTTGGTTTTACTCCACCCTCGATTGTCGCCCTTGCTTGATCCACCTTTGGAGAAGTTCGATACTTGCTTGCCTCTGTCCTTCTTGTCTCCTCCACCTTTCTCAAAGTTGCCCTTCGAATTCCTGCTCCGCGAGGCATCGTTCCTCTTGAACTCAACAAGAGACTCCGTCACAGCTATGACATTGGCAAGGTTTTGTACTCCGCGTCACTGTAACTCTTGTTGAGCCCAAGGTTGGAGCTCATCCAAGAAATAAACGAGCTTGTCGTCCTCCGACATGTCCGAAATTTGAAAAAGCAGCTCCGTGAAGCTCTTCACATAGTCTTGAATCATGCCGGTTTGCCTCAATTTGCGGAGTTGCCTTTTCGCTTCATGTTGCGCATTCTCCGGGTAGAAGTGCAACTTGAGATCCTTCTTGAACTCCTCCCATGTGTCAAGGGTGAATGCCCCCGCTTGAATATCATTATAGCGACGACGCCACCACATTGATGCTGTGTCCGAAAGAAAGAGGGTCGCGGTCTTGATCTTCGAACCCCAGCTGCTCAAATTATTGCTCCATGTTGAAGAGAAAAGTATCAAGTTCCTTGGCATCCCTTTTTTCGGAGAAAGGTTTCGGTTTGGGTGGATCAAACCGAGTGTCCCGCCCCGTGTTAGGAGGGTTGTTCGCTATGGCGACCTTGCATAGCGTGGCATCCTCACGAATCACTTTGATCTCATCTTGAAGAGAGACCACAATAGCACGAAGGTCATCCATTTGCTCTTGGACTTCTTTATGAAGGTTGTCCAAATAAGCATTGAGGATGCCTTACAACTCACCTTCGAGGTCTTCCTCCCGCGTCTCCATGGTCTCGTTGCTAGGAATATCATCCTCAAGCCGCTCCAACACCTTTGCCACGATCTCTTCCATCCGTGAGAGTCGTGACTCCACGGTCGCTCGAGCATCCTTCGATTTGCCCCTTTCCTTATGCATGGTGACATTCATGGTGGCCATCTCCTCTCCGTGCTGGGTCATAATGCTTGAATCCATCTCTCGTACGAACCTGGCTCTGATACCAACTGACACGGAGTTAGAATTTCACTATCCGTGCGGCACTCAAGTTACTTACTCCTTCACTCGAGTTCAGCCTAACTCCTCACTCAAAGGTGATCTTGAGAACGTAAAAGAGTTTTGGACTTGGAAACAAGCTTTGTAGTGAGAACACTTGGAAGTTTATAATGTATACTTTGTGTTGGTAAGAATGAGATGAGATGCTTTGATCAAAAGGCCTCACCCCTATATATACAAGTCCATGGAGAGTTCTAGACTTGGCATCTAAACTTGAGTATTTCGTCTTATAACCGCTAAAGAAAGGAGTCGGGAATCAATAGAACTATAAAAAAAACAAGATCTTTCTTTTGTCACTTCCAGGCGATCGGAAAAGAAAGAAATGGTTAATCTATTGAAGAGAATTCTGTATTTATTCTTCCATACTCTTCTCCTCCTAAGTAAATTCAAGAGTCTTCTACACTCTTCTCCCAAGATATTTACATGGAATTCTTTAGAGAACTCTTCCTAACTCTAGGAAATTCTAGAGAATTCTGGGGAACCGTTGAGAACTCTAGAAAGGTATGGAGGGGTCATGAAGTTTGTGGAGAATTCTAGAAAATTTTTCAAGACCAACCTCTCCACTTAGCTTATCCGTGACAAATGATATGCCTCTTGTGCTCTCCACACCAGTTTCTACTTTCTGCCACTTTGGTGTTTTTGATTTGGGCTTTGAAATAATTGGGCTTCAATTGGAAATTTTGTTATGTTTTTGGGCCATCAGATATGTGCTGCGCCATGTCTTGGGTTTTCAGTGTGATGTCTGAGATGTCCTGGTCCATTAGATCCTGTTCGTGAGTTATAAAATAGAGGGGAAGGGAGGGAAGAAGGGATTATATAGCGAATACTTTAAGAAAGTGTGTTTTGTTAGTTTTGTGGAGGGATGGAGGGGAGGTGTTAAGAAGTAAAGTTTGAACAATTTCACTCCCCTCACTTAACCTCCCAAATGGAAGGGTTTTGTAGGGAAAGTGAAGCAAAGTAAGAAAAAAAAAAATCAAATGACCAACACCTCAAAACTCATAAAATTATCTACATTATTTAAATAAGGATAAAAAGGTAATTTTATCGACTTACTTTTCATCGTTTTAAACTCACAAACAAAAGAAAGTAAAGTAATCCTAACATTACTTTCTCAACTCACAAATAAACAAAATGTAATACTCTATGTCACACCCCAAACTCAAAACGGACATGACCGACTTGTGAACAACTCAAACATAAAATAAAGTCCACGCAAGCCTTTAAAACAAGAAATAAACCTTCAAACAAATAACAGTCACAAACATCAATGTTAGAAGATCCATGAAAGAAAGCATGAAAATCCAAAGTACATAAACAAAAATCTCAATCGAAATATCATAAAAATGTAATAGTCCAACAATGGACAGAAATATCAAATCTTAACGCAAAAGCTAATTGATGGATTGGAAAGTAATCCGAAAACGGTGCATGCGGTCTTATGAGGTCCAAGGTCGAGCATCCACGACATTCAGCTAAACCTGTGAACCTGTTTAAGAAAACAGATGAATAAAATCCATTAGCTGCGAAGCTGAGCGAGAATCTAGCACAAGAATCAAATAGCATACAAACTCAAAGAAAGATAGTGGTTACAAATATCAAGAAAGCTGGTAGATGTAAGCAAAAGGGAAGAGAACAACTGAGAATATACGATAAAATAATAGCTAATGGACAATAGAGTTATAAGCCGTAAAGTGAAAACATGTAGACTCCCCAAATATATATAACTGTAAATGAGCAAAACACCAACAAATGTAATGAACGGATGACATAACTAACAACAGAAATCGTAAGGATGTTGGGTCCTAAGGCATACATAGAAATGTACAAAATAAATCTCCTGGGACCATCAAATAAATCTCATCATGGGGGTATGGATATCCATAATCATATTTACAGTCACACTTGGGATGGCCACCTGTGTAAACCTGTAAGCTGATCCGAGTGACAAGTATCACTCGTTGAGTCATTATAGGGTCAAACCCCAACGACTCTATTCGCTAGAAGGCCAGAGTAACCTCTGGACTTACCCGACTATTGATGTTGTCAATAATTGTCCCTTGATCGAGGGGCAACTCTTGACTAGAGTGGCGATTGATAAACTTAACATGGATAGAGTATTAAACATAGACTAATACTAAGAGTGCAAATACCCCACAGTCGATCAAAAATAAAAGCATGAAATTGTCTCAATTGACGACACAATCGAACAAAAAGTACGACGTATGCCGATCATACTAAAAGGATAGGTCTCTAAAAAGAAATAATGGAGTTCAAAGAATGGACGGTGCTAGACTCTCACCTAAGAAATAATCGACGATGAAAAAGATAGATGACAACAAAGCTTAAAGCACATCAATCACCCTGGATTATTAATGAAAATAATGTCAACGTCATATTACTGAACTAAATCATATAAATGACTTAGAATGACTTTGAAATATTTAATACTTAACAAATAAGATAATATTAAAGTGTAAAAATAATACTCAATCAAACACCTCAAAATTTAGTCTCGCACACTCCATTTCACCAAATTATGAGGATAGGACAAATTTACGTCCTGTTATAAAAATAGTCATAACTTGTCATACAAATATCAAAATTCAAACTTTTTTATATCGTTGAAAAATAGACTCGTAGAGGTTTTCGGTCATATTTAATAAGCATATAAATCTTGAGTATTTCAAATCAATCTAAAGGCTCAAAGTGAAGTTATTGCATAAATCATATAGTTTGATGTTTTGACGTACTAAAATTCATAACTTCACATATAGTCCCAAAAACTACTTCATCAAATTCACAAGAAAGTAACTATCCAACAAAGTAAAATTTTTATTATTAAACATTATGAAAAATAGCAGTTTATTAAGACAAGTTAGGGATTCTGCTTATCAAAACCGTTTGATGTTTGCTTATTAATCAGCCTGTAAACTTTTTCACAAAGCTCCAAATTAAGATTTGTTAATGTTTCTGAAAACTAAGCTTCAATACCTTTACAGTGATATAAAGATCCTTTCCTAAATATAAGTAACGAATTCTATAGAAGTCCACGAATATAGACTGATAAACCAGTCCACAAATATTAATGTATTAAATTTAGATTTTATTTCAAATCATAAAAGTTTTCATGAATTTTCAAAGATCACTGTACCGCAGTCAATAAAAATCAAAATCTGATTTTATCTGTTTCCTTTAAAATCAAGATCATACTCCTCAAATCAACCCTAATTATGAATCAAAAGTTAATACCAATCGAACCAATGTTATGAACATAGAAGACGATCAATAAGGACTCACCAAACACAGAAGGAGTTGTTATAGAATGGATTGGAATTGATTGTTATGCGTTAATGGTGGAATTTCCTCGATCTCCTTCGATGATTTGAGGATGATGATATGGTTTGGTGAAGAGAAAGAGAAGCGGCAGAGAGATGGAGTTGATAGGGTTCGTAACTGAAGATGATCGTGGGTTCTTTCTCTCTCTCTCTCTCTCATATATAAAAAAATAACTTTATAAGATAGTTACAAAAAAATACGTATACTCCTTATCATTATATCTATCTTACTTAATTATTCTAATAAATTTATTCAGGTTTGGGTTATCACACTCTACCTTCCTTTCCCTCCCTTTACTTCACTCTATTTCACCTCACCTTACCTCCCCTCCTATTAGAACTCACAAACAAAGCCTTAGGAGAATGAAGAGGATGGTTTTGCTCCTTCTTTCTTGGGCCATTTCTTGAACATACCGTCCCATATAGATAAACTCCAGGTTGAGAAATCGGATCATCCGAACCAAAGACGACTACTCTCTCTTTCACCGCTTGAGGAGTAGTCATACTAAGTTGCTTCTAGAACTCATCAAACTTAATCCTACTAGTTCTTTCGTGAAAATATCTGCAATTTGCTCATTCATATTGACGTATTTCATCTTCCCTTGTAGCACCTTTTCACAAAAGAAGTGATAATGAACTTTCACATGCTTAGTACGAGCATGAAGTACCGGATTCTCTGTCATACAGATAGCTGATTGATTATCATAGTACAGCTTAACTATGTGATCAAGTGGTTGATAGAGATCCTCCATTAACTGCATCAACCAAGTACATTCCTGAGCTGCCACAGTTGTTGCATGGTATTCTATCTTTGTACTTGACAAAGACATAGTTGGTTGCCTCTTGTTGTACCAAGAGATATCCCTTGATTCAAGGTTAAAAATATAACCAATAGTTGACCTTCGAGTATCATAATCTCTAGCAAGCATCACATAACCTTGACAACTAAGAATGACCTTCCTTCTTATATAGAATGTCAAAGTCAATGGTTTTACATACCTCAGGATTCATTGCTCTCCTTCCAAGTGAGGCTTCTTAGGATTTTCCATGAATCTACTGGTTGTGCCGACAACAAAGGAAATTTCAGGTCTTGACAGAGTGAGATAGATCAAACTTCCCACTATATGCCTGTACATAGTCTCATCGTTTAGATCTTTGCCTTCAACTGAGCATACCTTTGCATTTGTCTCCCCAGTGTTGAAACAGATTTGCAGTCAAGCATTCCATATTTCACGGAAGATCTTTTGACATATTTCTAATGACACAAGAATATGCGTTCCTTGGTTTGATTTACTTCAAGACTCAGAAACTGTTTCAGCTCTCCACGCTCTTTCATGTGAAATTGTACTGTCAAATCTTGTAACACCCCTAAAACCAACAGAAACATTATTATCATTATCTAGCCAGAAGACTAGACCATAAGACACAATACTATGATATCAATCAAGATTTAAGCAGCTTTTACAACAAAAAATAGAATTTATTTATGAAACCACAACCTGCAACATAGTAATTAAAGTTTTACAAAACATGACCATTGACACATCCGATGCTGTCATATTACATATATAAAAACAAACTTGGTCGACTCATCTACAATGTTCTCTTTTCCACATTGATGAATCACTTGAAAATAATTAAACAATTTAAAAAGTGAGACAAAAGTCTTGGTACTTATACTCCGATATGCAAAAGAGATTTCAACACCTTAAGATTAATAACATGAAGTTTATAAAGGGTGAAACACAAAAACAACATCAGAGCCTGTAGAGCATCTTGTATTACTAACTTAAAAAAATGAGACATCTTAGTTCCATAACAAAAAAAATCATGTACACCCATTAAATCCAATAAACGTGTCGAACACTAATCATATGGTGTAGCGGGAAGGTCAAACATGTGAGATTATGCAGTAAAACCGAAAGTTATCAAGTCAACTTTGGATTTAATATGATCGCCCGACGTACGTCACTGATGTAGACTATATCTACTCTTGAAAATTTTTCCCTAATGATTAGGATCGATAGCAAGATTTTTGAACTTTTCCAGCATAACACCCTTTCACGAGATTAAAAGTATGTATCCATCACCTGTTCCCATGGATAAATCAATGATAATTGACAATAAAGTGCAATATGAAAAATCATAAGCTATTATACTACTATAGCAATATGGTAATAGAGAGGTTTGGTTTAATTTGAACGATTTAAACACCAAATCTCTTCTTACTCATATAATTTGCACAACTAAATCAGTGTTGAGTTTTAAAACCCTAGCCCTTCACGACAGGGAATTAATTCGCAATCCACAATATACTGATAAGTTATGCTATCGAATTAGTTGTTTAGATTTCAAATAGTAATCCCCTACTTATCGTCTAATTTGCAAAACAATTAAACGATTGAGAAACTAATACATATCTTCATATATTACTTGTTATTTGAGATTTAAACTAAATCTGGCTATAATTCAAATCTTTCCCAACGAATTTTGAGTAGAACAACAATGACTATGATCTTCCTGTCTCCAATTTCTCCCGATTTCCACTTCAAACTCTTGAATTTAACTACTTTCCCTCCTATATGTCACATGCAGTGGAAGCTCTTCTTTTCCTCCCTCTCTACTCCTGTGTATGTGTGTGCTTGTTGTTGTGTTTGAGTTTGTTTTATGACTTGTTTTTGTATTCTTTAGGGGTGGAAGACGCCCGTCACATGCAAGTTTTTGTTTTGCCTTGTTTTTTGTTTTGTTTTGTTTTGTTTGTTTTTTCGACTCATGGTCATATATCTCTCTTACAAATGGGTTAGACGTTATTTTTTTAAACACCAAGCTTAATCTTCTCCTTTAATGTTTTTAGATCTTCTTTTCTAAACATGTGTGAATAATATACGTTCCTCCATCATTCTTCTCTGGTTGGGAAAAATTCGTCCTCGAATTTTGAAGAAAGAAAGAATAAGGTTCTCTACACGAGCAAAAAACTTCTGGGAATCCTTAAAACTCTTTGCAAACAAGCCTCTTAGAAAACATTCGGCTTGTAGCAACGTGTAAAGCTCATGATGGATCTTAGTTGCATAACACTGATGTGGTAAATGTATTCAACCTGTTACACATTCAAGCGTCTATCCAAGCATTGTTCCAAGGCCTTTGAATCTTGATTCGCTAAATCAGATTCCCTCATTTTCTTTGTGATAATACTGACTTCTTCAACTGCTTCAAACAAGATATGGCATATTTCCTCTTTGTCAACCAGTAAATCAAGGGATTCCTCCTTTATTGCTTGCACTATGGAAGTATTTTCCTCCTTCTAATACCTTTTTGGAAGTATTAGAACTTTGAGAAAATGGAGCGAGGTTCATTTAGCACCTACAAAGTATCCTAGTTGCAAAAATTTTCATTTGACAATAATTTGCATAAATATACCTTCCATGAAGTTTTTTTTTACAAAAATAGCATCTTTCGGAAAATAGAATTGGATACAAAAGTCTAAATCATCCAAGTTTAACCTTGTAATTTTTTTCTATTTTTTCAATTTTTTCGGGAAGACTTGGTATATGACTTCGTTGTGATAGAATATGCTTCGTTGTGGATGTTGACAAGTAAGGATCGATGATGAACCTCACAAGTGTGCCTATCTTTAAGTGGGTCTTTTAACTTTTGTTATTGAAAGATAAGAATTGAGAGTGAGAGAAACACCTTACTGTAAACTCACTTTTTAATGCAACCTGTAGGCCATGGAAAAGCCGAACAACAACACACTGTTGTTGTCAATTGAAACATGTAAATCATGGCTGTCTCTTTGTGTCTCTAAAAACAAGAAGAAACACTACGATTTCTAAGTTTGGGGGTTGATTTCAGCAGTTGATTTTAGAGGGTAGTGGATTGTTACTTCTGAATCAAAAATTCAGAATGTTTTGCCTATGATACAAATTGATGTAGGACAAAGTCAGATGAGAGATAAGAAATGAGAAATAGATGATAAAGGGGATGAGAAGGTAGAGGAAAGGGATGATAAATAAGGAAGAGGAGGGAGAGGGAGAGAATATCACAATCCAAACACAATGTTTATTTCATTTCATTCTTCTTTTCAATTACGACACACCAAGAATGGAATTTATAGAGTTTGAATTCCAATCCTTTAAATAAATTAACAAGAAAGAGATAAAACCAAATCAAGAAACAAACAAAACACAATCTAGCATCCATGAATAGTAGTTCATGCTTAAATCTTCCATGATTTCTTCTAAGTCAAAGCAAATTCACTTGTTCAAAGCCCACTCTTCTCCTTTAATGTTTTTAGATCTTCTTCTTTTGTAAACATGTGTGAATAATACACGTTCCTCCATCAGAGTGTCTTTTTCAGTTTGCACGCATGCGAAGGATAGGTTCTGCTCTCGAATCCCTTGGCTGCTCCATATAAATCTCATGATCAAGCTCTCCATGTAACAAAGCATTCTTGGCATTCAATTGCCATAACTTCCATGACTTGTTAGCCGCAAGTGCTAAGAGAACTTAAACGGTTATGGTTTTGGCTATTGGATTGAGTGTCTCATTAAAATCCAGCCCATACTTTTTGCAAGAATCGACGAGCAACAAGTCGAGCTTTGTATCTCTTGATGAAACCATCAGATTTGATTTTGACTATGTACACCCACTTACAAGAGATTGGTTGCGCAAACTTCAGCTTTGGCAATAAATTTCAATTCTCATTTTGTTTCAGTGCATTGATCTCTTTTGCCATGGTTTGTCTTAATTCTTTGTCTTGAGCTGTCTTTTCATAGAAACTTAGCTCTTATGGCTTGTCATCTTTAACAAGAGCTGCATTGACATATATTGGTTTAACTTATGCTCTCTAGTCGGGTAGCAATGTTTTTGTTGGCCTTCTGTTTACTCCTTTTATTGTTCAACTTCTTCTTGTGTATCGTCAAGTTGGATAAGTTGATCATCCTCTTTGATCTAGTAGACTATGTTATGCCAAGGACTGCTTCCGTAGGAGAGGTCTCTCCTTCAGGAATTAATGAAACTTCTTCTTGGGTTTCACCTTCATTCTCTTTTTCTAGTTTCTGATGCAACATCTCATGAGTCATTTTTTAATCTGACAAAATGATTGATTACGGAACCCACCAAGATGATGTTTCATTATTATTATTATTATTCTCTTCACCCACGTACATTTTTCTTTTCACACTCACAAGAGCAAAAGTACCACAATCTACAAAGTCAACACATATATTAATAAAAGTAGTATACTAATATATGTTTATTGAATATGGAAAATGGGAATAAAATACCTATTACAACTTTCATATACATTCTAGTACCTAAAATATTTGCAAGAACTGTTTGATACCTATTTTGAGTTTTTTTTTTTTTTTTTTACATTTTCCTACTCATTTTCAAGGAAATGGCTACTATACCCTTCACCAACTCCTTATGACATCATCTTTTTGTCTTATTATTCTTTGTCTTCCATCTTCTTCCAACTAAATTTTTCACCATTTTCACATCATCGTGAACGGCATCGTCCTCTTCCGAAAATACTATGACCATCGCTTATTGTTGTCATTATCATCGGCATTAACATAATCGGACTCAACAATCGAATTTAGGTGAACCTATTCAGATCACTACTAACCAAATCCTTACACAAAAAAAGGAAGAAACAGAGAAAACAAGAGACGAAAGAAAGAGATCGAAACATGACGACGTCGATATAGAAAAGGATGACAAAACTGAGGTAATCGTTAGGGAGATCTTACGGCAAGATGGAAAACAATTTGTGCGGCCAAGCCGTTTACTCCAGGCGAATAATGTTACCTACGTTGACCAATTGTGCGAGTACGACAATATCGTAGATCGTCGTTATATAGGACCAATTAAAATTCTTAAAATCTCCTTGTGAATTATCGAAATAATAATATAATAGGAGTATAAGGGGTCACTACGATTCCGAGGACATGGATCTGGGCTTTTATTTGCACGAGTGTCAACATTTCATTATACTCGTCAACTTCGAAATTCGTGATAGATATCTTTTGGGCTCTTCCATTAGATAGCTCGAGAGTTCGTTTAGGTTTACTTTTTCTCTATTTTTCTTCATGATCGTTGGTATCATTTGTTGTTTATGAGTTCAAATCAATCATAATCAAAGTTTGGCATAATTATAAGAATTTTTGTTGCGATATGCTATGAATCACAGTGTATGATATATATACCTTGAATTACGTGGGATACAGGATGCAATATACGACATGTATGAAATGCAGTGCACAAAATATTGAAAACAATGTATGAGACTTGAAATTTATATTTTATAAACCTTGAGTACACAATGTTGATTCAACATTATACATAAGAGAGGAAAACAGTTCACAAACCTTATGATATAGTGCATATATTCATGAAGTTTAAGATACAACGGTTTTCTTTGCATCTTTTCTATGCAGTTTAAATTTGTTTGTACTACGGTTCATATTGGTTATCGTTACAGTTCATAGTGTTTTTTTTCTAGGTTAACACGCGGCAAGTGATATGTAATAGTTGCAAGAGAACTGGACATAATAGACAAATGTGTCAAAACTCTATCAGAGGAGAGCAATTTGGAAGAGTTTATGGTTTGTAAGACTATTAAAATTTTGTAAGACTATCCTTTAGTTTGTATAAAACTATGGTTTATAAGACTATTTGTGGTCTTTAAGACTATGATTTGTAAGACTATGATTGTAAGACTATTTATGATTTTTTTTTCAGTTCATGTTGGTTTTTATATGAAATTCATGTTAGTTATTTGCAGTTCATAGAGCTTTCATATGCATTTTATGATGATGTTACGTGCATTTCATATCTATACATTCGCAGTGCATATGGTATTCGTATTTCATATTAGGTATTTTTGTATTTCACATCAGTTCATATTATATTACACTGCAGTTCATGATAACGATAACTGTAATTCATATTTCATTTTTCTCAGTGCATGTGGGCGGTTCATATTGCTGAACTTGTATTTCACAACATTTCATATTGTATTACACTGTAGTTCACGATAACGATAGCTGCAGTTTATATTACATATTTCTCGGTGCATATGCAGTTGATATTACTAAACTTGAGTAATTCACAACATTTCATATTGCATTACACTGTAGTTCATTATAAGGATAACTGCAATTCATGTTACATGTTTTTAGTTCATATGGCAGTTTGCACTATAAGCATGTATATTTATCACATTGCTTGATGTACATGTATAAACACATCCAGACTAACATAATTATGATCCTTATAATATTTTCTATGTTGTAAATCATCACCTGATTCCCACTTTCAAACTTGGATGTAGTTCATATTGCTAAGTTTTTTGTTCATCATCTTAAATATGTTGTGCATGATAAACTATTTGAACAGTTCATATTTCCTATTATGTTGTACAAATCAAACAATTTAAATGATAGGGGTTAAATGATATGTTGTTGCGATAACTTCAACAATTATTGTATGCAAGAGTGTAAATCAACCCTATTTGTTGGTTTATGTTTGATCATAATCGATAAAACTTGTTAACATGCACTTTCAAACTAATCATATATAAGCTTCAGAGGTTGGATGAACTATGAGTTTTCTTCAATACATACTACTACACTTTCAACATTTAACATACCATGATACGTAGTTCATCTTCATTACAAAATTGAAGTAAATCCTAATAATTTATTAATGGTTAGAAAGACTAGACCAACACTTACAATATACAAATACGAAAAAATTTATTTAAAACGTACACTAGTTTATAATGTAAAATACGAATAGTTCATATTGTGAAATTTCACAATTTACAGTGGATAATACGATTAGTTCACATTGTAAAATATACAGAGGATGTTGCGATCAGTTCACATTGTAAAAAATACAATTTACAATGCAAAATACTAATAGTTTACTTTGAAAAATACCACAGTTTGCAATTCAAAATGATATAGTTCACAATACCAGAATACTACAGTTCATCAAGCCAAGCCAAAAGTTTATAATGGGCAATACAACCAATAGTTTACAATGACAACAATTTCAGTTCATGGTAAATGTTTTTTAGTGCACATAGGTTTTTTTTTTTTTTTTTTTTGTAGTCTTTCAAATAAACGGAATACTTGTGACGAAGAATGATCAACGTCTTTGGAGCTCTCTTTAAGTATATGTTCACGGTAGCAAAGGACAAATCCACATTGTCTTTAATAAGGCGCTCCGCCTACAAGCAAACAAACACTCCACATGAGAGCCTGTCATCTTGCTGTCGAAATTTTTTTTTTTTCAAGTATTCGATTCCTTCGATTTCATACACATTGTTGTCCTCCTTGTCATGAGTTTGTTGCGCCTCCAACTGCTGATCGTCATTGTCATTCTCCTCTGGTTCATCCTCTTTCTTCTCTGATTTATCATCTTTCTTCTTTTCTTCCTTTCCCTCATCTGACTCATCATCATTCCTTTCTTCATCCTCCTCCTCCTTTGATTCATTGACTTTCTCCTCTTAATCATCCTTCTCTTCATCCTCCTCCACCGATTCATCGTCCTTCCTATCTTCGTTATTTCTCTCCTCGTCATCCTTCTCCTCTGATTCCTCTTTTTCTGATTCACTTTCTTTTCTTTTTCTAATTACTGGAGTTGAAGCCTACCAAAAAAATAAAAATAAAAGATGAAAGAATGAAATTGCGAGTAGCAGTTCATATGATTAAAATTTTAGTGCATAACATACAAATACCACAATTCATATGTAGAAATACATAGTTTATAGAGAAAAAGGTTATAGTTCATATATACATCTATTACAGTTCATAGAGGACAATGATGCAGTTCATATATCTTATAACACAATTCATAAAGGAAAACAAATATACGGTTCATTTATGCAAATAATCAGTTCACAAAAAGAGTAAGGGACAACGCAAATGTTATTTAGTTTACCTATTGTGATGGAGGTGTTTCGCTCAACAATTGCTCCCTCTCGTCGCTGCTCGGATATACTTGAACGATTTCATGTGCCTTGACTTGAGACAACAACTCCATCGTGCCCTCAGGCGAAATCGAAGCATTCTTGACATGCTAACGGAACATCCTCAGAATGTCCACATGATTCGTCGGGTTCAATATAACACCCTCAAGATGCTCATACACCTACATACACGATTGATAAGTACATGGTTAAAACAATGGTAAATTAATTATTAGTCACACTCTAAGTGAAAAAGTAATAGTGACATATCGAATTTCGAATTTGGATAAAGTACGAGAATGGAAGTGAAATTGGTTGAAAGTATGATTGAATAGAATGAATTAGGTGATGAATTTGTGGTTCGATTCGGAAGAAGCAGTTCTTTTCTTCTTCTTTTTCGAAATGGTGAAATAATAAAATAGAGAAATGAAGAAATGAAGAAATGGAAAAGTGAATGGATGAGAATGATGATGTGCATAGGTTGGGTTGTGAGGTTGAGTTGTGTTGTATTAATCAAGGTTAGATTAGAAAAAAGAGGGAGTGATCCTTTTAGATGGATAGAAACCAAAACAAAAATCAAACTTGAAATGGTTACTAAAATGTAGGTTGAAATATTTTAGTTACTAAATTATGAGATGAAAATTTATTAGGCACTTTTAATTAATTCATCCTATTGAATAAGAATATAAGTATTGGAGTCCAGAATCAAAGCTCATAAGGTTACTTTTGCCACAGAAATACACACTGAAAGAATAACAGAGCCGATTTAAAAACAATCAAGCTAGTTGTTTTGAAATTGGTATGAAGTTCAAACCATGTAGTTTGTTGTTTTCCTAAAGCTTCTTTAATTGTCTCTATTTCATTCTGTTCTTGCTTTGCCCTCGCATGTATTTTTAGAGGATGTAGTGCAGTGATGTTGGTTGGTCTTGGAACTTGGAAATTCTTGGGCACTTGGTTTCTTTAAACTAATTTTGTAGAGTAGAACATACTAGAAACTGATGGGAGCTATGCATTGAAATCAGAGCAAATACTACTACCTTTTCCCTTTCGAGAGATTCGTATAGGCAGGCTGCTTCAATTCAACACGGTTCCTGTCCAAACAGAGATTTTACTTAGTTGTGCTTCGCTGTTGGACGACTGACATTGTATTAATGATGTTGGGGGTCAACGACTGGTGCTTTGTTAATTTGTTTCTTCTCGTTTTGTGTGCTTGTGTGGTGGTTGGCAGCTGAGAAAAGACAACAAAGATCCATTTTTTTCCTTGAGAGGAAATTTAGTGGTCTTGGTGACTCGAGTCAACCCTCGTGGGTCCATTAACATGATAGAAATGTGTAGTATGGACTGTAGTATGATCATCTGGAAACTGTTATAGGTTTAGCAGAGAGGCAGAGACAGAGCCTGAGATAGTGAGAGTGATAGGGTCGGTGGCATTTGACCAACTATAGTTATAGCAAGCGACATACAAGATGTTGGCCTATAAGGAAGGTATTGACAAAATGTTTTACAATATTGAAATGTGGTTTAGATCGTGCTTGATGTTGGAGCTAGAGTAATAATACTCTAGGAAATGGCGATGCCATCTAGGAAATAATACTAGTTGTTGTTACTCTTACTAAAATGGGAGTGATGCAATGCATTCCAGGAGACTAAAGATAATGAGGGTCTTTGTTTAGGCTTTGCTTGGAGTTGATCCCTAAGATTGCGACTTTGTTGTTCTTAAGGTCTCGTATGTATGATAAAACCTTCGTAGGATTATACATCAGAGAACACATTGTTGGATCAATATTAGTACATCTAAGAACTTGGCTTTTCTGTTCAAAATAAAGAAAATGGAGCGAAGAGGTTAAGATATGTATGTGAACAGTACATAAGCAACCTTGAGAGGCTCGCTTGCTTTATATGTGCTTATCTGCTCTTTCAAAAGCTTAGAAGTAGAAGGACTTTCTTATCTTGAAACAGAGTAGGTTCAACACAGTAGTGGCCCAAGTCGGTGGTTCATTTTCACTTTTTTGGGGGAATACTTCCTATCTGCACCACATAATCCTATTGTTAGATAGGACGATCGTTTAAACTTGGTCGCTACACCTTATTGAGTTGTTTCAACTCAGATTTACATCATTTGTCTGTTTATCAACCACACATGATCTGATCTTCAGCTAGAAATTGGGGCACCATTAGTACTCTTATTATATTGTTGGAAATTGAGAATTCTGGGTCAAGGAGGGAGGGGAAGTTGTGGTGGCGGGACTCCTCATCATCATGAGAAATGAATCATGATGTAGAAGACAAGTAAATATGTGGGGATGGAAACAAGTAGCCTAGGAAGACAAGAAGCGTATATGATGATAGGCCGATTGATCGCTTAAGTGAACGGTTCGACAAATCACGTTCCAAGAGCATTTCTAAGAGCCTCAGGAAATCATACTGTAGTTGACACTATCCTGAATTGCACAGTCCGGCATCTTTGGTTGCTAGGAAAGGCAGAGACAGTTAGGAAATGCATCTCAGAGCTCAGTTGCAGTAGCTTCTACCTTAAGCTTAACAATCTACATTTAGCAGTATGATGGAGATTTAGATGGCATTGTTCAGAACTGAGGAACCACTTATCTCCGTCGTCTTCTAGGAAGATTTCTACATCCGGAGTTAAAACAATATCATTTGGTAATGTGTTCAGTTACATTTGGGACAAATCTTTTGCCAAGGGAGGAAAATAGCAGTTAGCCTTGGCATGCTTTTCGATCACATACTTTTTCTTTTTCTTTTTTCACTATGGTTCTTACCCTTGGTTCCTTTCGTTTAGATTGTGAGGTGTTCAGATGTAGGAAAGTGGCCACATAACTGCTCTAATAGTGTGATGTGGGCTGCAAACGTCCACGAGGTGCACGATCTAGCTAGGATTTAAACACATGCAAACACAGTAACAAGGAATTGACTGGCTTTAGGCTATCCGAGAAAAGATCGAACAACCACCCGGTGAACTTCCCTGATGATTTACCACTAGATGTAACGGCCGAACGAACTTCAGGAAAGATTTACTTGTAGCATTTATAGCAACATATTCTTGTACTGTAACTGTTTTCTCTAGTAGTATAATTTTCTGGACAGATTATAGTATAATTTCTCTAATAATTCTCAAGAAAACTCTAAAAAAAATATGAAATTGTCTAGAGAAATATGGAGAGTTTTAGACATTTTTTCAAAATGAACCTCATAAATTAGTCCGTCCGTAACAGATAGTTATTTTTAGGGGAAAGGATTTATTTAACTGGGTTGGGTCAGGAAATGTATCGGTCGAGATCTCATATGGGTGGGCATGAGTCTTGCTGTCTTGGTATAGCTCAATTGGAAAATTAGGCTAAGATGTAGTTGCTATATCCCTGCCTAGATAGACCCTTTTGTAAACAGAAGAGGAAACCGACCGTATCTGCAGTGAGAGCATTAAATGGATGGTTGAAAGAGAAGGGGGAGTTGGTGATGCTCACAGTATATGTAGCTTAGATTTAGATGTGCTTTCTACTGGAATTTGGTTCTATTAGCTAGGCAGTCCATTATTATGGGAATAATCTTTATCGAGCAAAAACTTGTAATTGCTTGTTGTTAATACCTAATGTCCTTTTTTTTTTCCAAATTAATAAAAATAGAGTCATGAACAAAAGAGTATCTACGGATATGAGAAATATTCATAGCACTTAGAAGCGAGTTTTCAGACCATGTTCATAATGGTAATATCTTGGTGGTTGTTATATCCTTAATTAGAAACATGCTTTCGTAATATAGGTGTAGACGTTTTCGAGGTATTTGTGAGTCTTTCTAGTGAGTTGTCATGGAGGACTTTTTTGTATACCTTGGTAGACAACTAAGTAGCATCTTCTGATTGCTATGGATCATCGTGGTCTTTAATACATTTCAGCTCCTATGGGGCCATGTATAAATGGCAAACCAGGTACTTCAATCGTAAATATAGTAATAATAATGCATAATTTTTGCTTGATAAAGATTATTTAGTTAAATACCAAAAACCCGTTGTCCACATGGGAAGAACATGCAATATTGCACTTTGCGGTAGTTCTGATGTCAAGAATCAAGCTTCGATTGGGACATTTAGGGTAAATGCATGGGATGATGATCGTCTTAGAGGGACATTTTCTAAACTTGTCTATCCAATGTAGGCTCTTATAATCAGGACTTTGAGTAACACCAACTTTGGAGGTTGTATGTTATGGGCATTGAGTTCCGATATCCCCGGGTCCTCGATCACCATAACATATGGACAAAAGAAAGTACAGGGACCAAATCTTGCACACGGTACACAACCATGGAAAACTTTTGATGCCTCAAGCTGCTTATTTAGGCTAATTGAAGGGAACTTGTGCCCACTTTTTCGTGCCCATCGATCACAATGGACCCAATCTATTCGTGCCCAATCTATTCGTGTATTTATGTTTCATCTCATCTTCGATGTAAAAAAAAATGAAAGCTTTTTTAAACAGGTTTGATGCTAATTAGCACCGTTGTTGTTTGTTTTGCAGCACTGACGTATCTGAAACAAGGAAATGGATGCAGCTGGGCCGTTGTTGCAGTTGGCAATGAGGGTACGTAGTTTGTAGCCGTTAGTATGTTGTTTTTTAAAACAAAAGGAAAAAGGTGACAGGACCCATTGTTTTTATGAAGTAAATGAAGAGTTTAGAAGATTATAGAAATCCATCGCAGCCACTGATGAAAGAAAAAGAATGAAAAGGTGGTTGCAACATTTACTTTGAGATGAAGCAAATTCTTGTGAATTCGTCCCAGTGCTCGATATATTGATCAACGAGGAAGAGCAGAAATGCAACATATATGGAGCAGAGCCAGACAACGTAAAGGCATCGGGTTAGAGAATTTAGTATAAATTCGAGTAGGTGTGAGCTGTAAATGTCACAAAAATTAGTGAGTAAAGTGATAAATTTTCTTGTAATAAAAATTCACCTGAATGATGAAAATATTTGTCGGTTACCGGTGGACATAATCCCAGGAGTGAAGTGAACCACGTAAATATCTGTGTCCTGCTGTCAATTTTATTTTCTATCATTTGTCATAATTATTTTCCTAACGTTACTTGTACCAAGTCCTGAGATGGTCCGCCTATTTCTAATAGAGTGGTATCAGAGCTTTTGAGTTCGGTATCTTGGTAAAATAATTGTTGAAAAAGTGAAATGAAGAAAGTGACAGGCGGCAAGTTCAAGGTACAACGCTTCGATGACAAAAACAATTTCGAGTTTTGGAAAATGAAATTCCTACCTTGTTGGTGCAACTTGGCCAATACAAACTCTTGCTCGGGAAGGAGACGAAGCTGAAGAAGATGTCTGATGATGATTGGGTGAAGATGGACCTGAAAACGTGATCCACTATACGCTTGTGTCTCTCTGACGAGATTATGTTCAATATTAAGGACGAGAAGACAGCGGTTGAACTATGGGCTTGGTTAAATAGCATATATCAAGTTAAGTCTCTCGTGAATCGGATTCTTCTGAAACGAAGGCTGTAAACTTTGAAGATAAAGGATGACGCCAAGATCTCGGATTATTTGAACGAGTTCAATGACGTGATTAGTCAACCAGAGAGCATTGGCGTGCGCTTAGAGGACGAAGACAAGGTGGTGACTTTGCTGTGTACTTTATCTAATAGTTATGACAGCCTAGTCATGACATTGAGTTGCTCCAAGGAAGACAAGTTAAAGTTAGATGATGTGATGACCGCATTACTTAGCATCGAACTTCGAAGGAAGGCACCCTTCGAAGGCTCGGTACATGGTGAGGTGGC
The DNA here is from genome assembly GCA_035668315.1 of Drosera spatulata. Lineage (NCBI taxonomy): Eukaryota > Viridiplantae > Streptophyta > Magnoliopsida > Caryophyllales > Droseraceae > Drosera > Drosera spatulata. The sequence continues at coordinate 5,960 of JAOVYX010014948.1, read as the reverse complement.
TCTCTCTCGGGGACGGTCGGGGAAAAATTCATCATCGAAGGGCCGTTTGAAAGTCAGAGCGATGAACGTGAATATTGACGGTATGGGAAGAAGGGGCATTTAAAAAGAAAATGTCAATTTGCTAAAATCATGGCCCTAATTTCACAAGTAACATGCGCGAAGGTGATAATGAGTCTGAAATTGGAGTTAAACACAATGAGGTACTCGTAGCCGGTGGAGGTTCTAATTCCCAGGGAAGTTGGATCTTTGACAGGGGTGCAACAGATCACATATGTTCACAGCGACTGTGGTTCTCATCCTATGATCGCGACGGGACGATTGTGATGGGAAATGATTCAACCTCTAAGGATGGAATTGGTTCCATATGCTTGAAGATGCATGATGGGATTGTCAGGATTTTGAAGAATATGAAGCACATTCCAAGGTTACGGAAGAACTTGATTTCTTTATCAAGGTTAAACTCGCACGGATTCCGATTCAGCGGTTAAGATGAATCGATAAACTTTACTAGAGGTGCACTCATGTTAATGAAAGGCTGTCGCGACGGCAATTTATTTAAACTACAAGGATTTATGGTGATCCACAATGTGAAGACGAGAGCACGGGTAAGGAAACAGTTATCCGGTCAATGGTGCAAATCAGGTGGAGCCACAAGGAACATTCGCTTTGAAGACAGCGACGTGGCGGTTCTGATGGAAACGGATTGAGGTTTGTCCAACACCTTCATGTCTTAAACGAAGGTGATTCTTCGCGTGGAGGCAAACAACGAGGGATTGATTTTAAAAACCAAGGTGGAGAATTGTTAGAGCGTTGGTTTTTAAAATAAAAAGAAAGAGGTGACGGGATCCACTACTTTTAAAAAGTAAAAGAAGAGTTTAGAAGAATACAGAAATCCCTCGCAGCTGCTGGTGAAGGAAAAGGAACGAAAAGACGGTTGCAACATTAGTTTTGGGACGGTTTACTATAGTGACGGAAAATATTGCCAACACGTATTTCAAGACGCAGAAGAAACTCTCCATGAAGCAGGCACGGTGGCAGGGATTTCTTACCCAGTTTGACTTCATGTGGGTGCACAGACCTGGGAAGCAAAATTCTGTTACCCATGCCCTGAGTCGGAAAGAAGTCACTGAGTATGTGGCGGCCTTGAAACAAGTGGAGATAGATTTTCTTGACGAAGTGAAGGCCTTGTCAGAGAATGATGTTGAGTACAAAAAACTTACGGAACAGGTGCGGGAGGGCCTGGTTCGCAAATATTGGCTGGATGATGGACTTTTGTACTTCAAGGGTGGCCGTCTTTATGTTGCAAATGCAAAACTGAGAACGAGGATCATGAGGGAGTCTCATGACTCTCGTTGGGCTGGTCATCCTGGACATGAACCCATGCTCTCACTGCTGGCTCGGTCATACTATTGGCCAAAGATGAAAGACAATATCAAGGCATATGTCAAGTCATGCCTGGTATGTCAAGTAGACAAGGTCTAGAGGAAGAAGGAGGCAGGATTACTGCAGCCCCTGTCGATCCCCGAGAAGCCATGGATTTCCATTTCGATGGATTTCATCTCGGGATTTCCCAAAGTTGATGGGAAGAGTTCGATCCTTGTGGTGGTGGATCGATTTTCAAAGTATGGTGTGTTCATTCCGGCTCTAGATTCATGCTCAGCGGAGCAAGCAGCGATTCTGTTTTACAAAAACGTTGTCAAGTATTTTGGCTTGTCTGGAGACATAGTGAGCGACAGGGATCGCCGGTTCACATGGAGTTTTTGGACAACGCTCTTCAATTTGATGGGGTCCGAATTGAAGTTTTTCACAGCAAACCATCCACAAACCGATGGCCAGACGGAACGGATGAATCAATTACTTGAGGAATACCTGAGGCATTTCATGACAGCAAGTCAGAAGAACTGGTTGAAGTTGTTGGATTCGGCAACTCTGTTACAATCTGCACCGCTCATCGGCGACAGGCCTCAGCCCCTTCGAGTTGACGACGGGACATCAACCTCTCACGCCTTAAGAAGTGACCTTGTAGCGGACTAGTGACAAATGTCCCGCTGCTTACTGCTTTGCACGTTCCAGACAGGAGATGTTCGTGGAAGCACAAGACAGCCTGCGTTGAGCCCAGAAGCGGATGAAGAAGTACGCCGACCAACACCGTTGGCCATTGAAGTTCCAAGTCGGGGACAAAGTCTTACTCAAACTGACTCCCCAGATTTGGAAGAAGATAAGCAGAAAATAAGTACATCGGGGTCTGATCCCGAAGTATGATGGTCCATTTGAAGTTGTGAAGAAGATTGACAGCCTCGCCTATCGTCTACAACTTTCAGAACGTCTGAAGATTCACCCATCATTCCATGTGAGTTTCTTGAAGCCTTTTGTGAAAGGCGAGCCAGATCGGGTTCAAGTGAAGCATGCCCAGCCAAAAGTTCATAAGCTGTATGAAAAGGAGATCGAGAAGATCTTGGAGCACAAGACCGAAGGCATGAGCAAGAGAAACCGTAGGACGCACTTCCTGGTAGAGTGGAAGGGCAAATATGAGGCAGACGCAACATGGGAAAATGAGACTGCACTGTGACAGTTTGATGAAGCGATCAAGCAGTACTGGGGGTAGCACCCTCCGAGGACATCGGGCATGTTAGACCCTCGTTAAGCTTGACACATGATGTCTCGTGTTTGGACGCTTCAGCGAGCGTGAGGTCTCGAGCGAGACGATTGAGGCAAAGCAAGCGATGTTCGACGCGTTGCGACGTTTGGACTTGGATGTTAACTTTGTAACATCCAAGGGCCAACCGAGCAACGAAGCATGATCCTTGTAATGATTCGAGATGGACAAAGCAAGAGGTTTGATGGCGACAAGGCTCGCTTGATTCTTAACCTTGGATGACAAGATTGAACCAGATGAGGAAGGGATATGGCTGTTCCTAATAAGTCGAGTTTTGTATGTCATCTATATTATAGAGGAGAAACAAAAATGCCTTGATGCCCAAACATAAGCCTGAGTCCTTGTCCCCAATGTTCCCCTTAACGTTGGGCATGTCTATGGTGTAATGGTGGCCTTAGACAACGGTGGGATGGAAATAAACCTCGGTTTGATGGTGATCGAGGAATGCTCGAATCATGCTTGGCTATGGTGGCCAAGAAACGAGACGGGATGCTAAATCGGATGCTCAATGTGGCTAAACGTGTTTAGCCAAATGCTTGGGCTGTGGGGTGACAGTGTCAAGTGAGACCCTTGACGATAGGATTGAATCACGTTGGAATCTTGAAGGGAACGCAAATCACGTTGGAACCTTGAAGGGACCGCAAGCAAACCAGGAAGCATGAGTTGGGAACGTTTCTGTGGGAAGAAACAAGGCTCAGGTGACGACAGTTATGTTCCAGAGCAGTTGGAGCGGTTGGCCTTATTTCTGAGCAGTTTGACATGTCCCTAGAGTTGTGCTGATTCATGAAAGACTGTGTTAATTGACTTATAACTGTCTCTGGCAGAACTTGTATATAAGGTTACAAAATTGTTATGTTTTGAGCATAGAGGGAGGATCATTGCCTTGTGACAGAGTGCAAACACAGATCTATAAACAAGTTTGTAAACCTAGGTTTGAAGGATTCTTTGTTGTAAAACGAGTTTGCAATAAAGTTGGGATTGTTTCCTGTAATTTGTATGTGTTTTGGTTCGTTTGTGACTTGTTGTGATTTTTGAGAGAGTAAGCTGATTGGTTCGCGAGAATCAGGCCGCATAGGATCGAAAATTCGTTGAACAAACAAACGAAAATTTGGCCCTCTAACAATAACCATATTGAATGCACAAGGACTTGGTTCTCATGACCACTTCCCACACAGTACTACTATTTTGTTTCATATTTCAGCATTTATTCACAAATACTAAATAACTAGAGGCCTTTAGTCGCTTCATGTCACTTTGTTAGATTTCTTGGTGAAATTTATTGGTGAAATTTATTGGACGGTAGTGTACTTACAAGAATGGTCCTTATTTCCCTGGATCGAGGAGTCGAATCCCTGTGTTATATTATCGACAGTTAGTGACGATCTTAAAACATTTTACAGACTAGTGACACAAGAAAATTGAAGTGTCCTGCAGTGGATGCAGATAGTCAAGATGGTATATGCACCTATCAAAAAGGCGGTCGATGTGCTGAAAATTGGTGGCGAGTTAGCTGCTTGATTAACTTCTGCATTGATGTATAGCGTATGAACTTCAAAACTCCAAATAGAATGAATGTGTCTTGTTTTCATTTTTGACTCGGGAGCTTTTGTTTGCTAGTTCAGATACTTTCTAACTTTAGTGAATTGATCATCTGGCATTTGTTTCCTTTGTGTGTTACAGATGATGGCAGCTTACTATAGTTGCTATTATGGGAGAGATACCGAGCTTGGCATCATATGCGGCAATAGAAGTTGCGCCATGGGCTTCATAGAATTCCACTTGAGAGGCTAGAGGCCTACATTGCGAGTCACCATATTACTATTGATTGTGTGATCTCCTTACTCATCAGAGCAGCTTCTAGGCATCATTTCTTCTTAGGGGTTGGGTAATGGCCTTTTTCATTGTCCGAATTAAAGATAAAACTAATAATATTTCGTTCTTTTTACATCCTATTTACGAGAGAACATGAAAAAAAAAAAAAAAAACATCTAATGGTCGTTGTTGCTGGACAGCTAATGTGGTGGGCAGATACAATAGGTTTTCTATGGATAACAAGTAGCTACCACAGTGGAGTTTTGTACGAGAATGGTCGAGTTATGATGGGGAAATTTCCCATGGAAGTTTCCCTTTCCCTTGTGAGTTGCGATCAAAGGCAGAGTCTTCCCCACTGCCTTTCTCTGTCACAGGAATTCAAGGAGGTAAAGGAAATATATGGGCACATCCATCTTAACATAGGTGCACATGGAGTGTAATTTTCTGCTATCATGGGGTCTTGATGGCAAAAGATTAATTTATTTCACTAGCTTAGGTTTAGCAAATTCTTTCAAACCAACACTTTTCTCCCACATTTGGAAACTGCAAGAGAATATTATAAGCTTGCAATATCTATCTCATTTAATATGCTTAATAAACTTGGGTTGGTCATCACAACCTGATTAACTACGATTACTATCCTTGCTCTTGAACATAAACTGCCCCTCCGGTTTGCTTTTCAAAAAGCAATTTGTTGATGGGGTCATCCCACCCCACCTGGCAAATGGTCCGAATAAAAAACCTCTCATATGGATGAGATCTAAAGTTCAAAATTAAATTTGGGGACAATAAGCTATTAGTGTGGGGTTTTGATCAGGTCATTACTTCTCGATTTACATGGTCCTCAAGGGAAGTCGACACTTGGTTGATTGACTATTAGACGTAGCTAAGTACATCTTTGATATTTCTCCTTAAGATCTAGTCTCTAATAACGATTTTGGAAAATCTATATTTAACTCTAAGATAATCAATTTTTTATCCAATCATGATATGGAGGATTGAACATTAGTTAAAAGTTTCGGAAGGGAAGGCAATCCCTATTTTTAACAAAATAGGATTAATAATATCTAAGTTATTATCTTTGAATAATATATATATATAATTAAACTAAGTTTAAACTGTGATAATCAGATTCAAAAATCGTGTTAAGTTTGAGGTGGAGGGGGAAGAGAAGAGGAAGGGGAAGGGAAAAGAAGTTCAACCACCAACTACCATTTGCCAATCTCTCAGCTTTCTGTCTCTCTTCATCAACAAGGGATCGATTTTAATGAGGGATACTCTTATTAATGATGGTTTCGTCTCCATTTTTCTCAAAAACTAGCAGCTCACTCTTCTCCATACAACGAACGTGTCCCATACACCACTTCTCTTCTCTTCCATTGTTCTCCCCAAGTTTTCTCATAAGTGTCCTTGTCTCTCTTTTTCCTCACCCACCCAGGCACCCACCCTCTCCCTTATTAGCTTCTTCTTCCTCCTTCCCCTTTCAGGTAAT
>JAOVYX010014947.1:0-29936 GCA_035668315.1 Drosera spatulata | reverse complement strand
TTTTGAGGCGGGGGAGGGTGGTTTGGGGATGTTTGGTGAACGAGAGCGCTATGAGAGGGCAAGTGAGTCAAAATTTTACTGTAGTGGGACAAGTCTACAACACTTGCAACCTCGACTACTCCCTCCTTTTCAAACTAACCAACCATTTGATCCATGAATTTATGCGTGTGAAGGATGAAGCCAGGTTAGACAATTCATTCAGTACGAATTCAATTTTTCTTGAATTTATCCGAAATTTTATGAAAAAAAAATTTTTTAGTAATGGGATTTATTGTATCAGTTATGAGAAAAGGTAATGGTTATATAATAATTGATGATTATTATTTTGATTTTTTTTATGTGAAAAGGTTATTATATGCTGTATATATTTTGAGATTATCCAAATAAATAAGTATTATTTACATTATAGAAGGGAGGGAGTAGAACATTGAAGCAGTGTTCCATTATATATATGTGGAATTTGAAAGAAAAAATAATCACGTAGTGGATTTCTTATTCTTATTTTTATCCTTATATGATTTCTTATATTTTGTATTTTTTTTTATATTTGAGAAATCAAAATTTTATCCTCTATATAATTTATACTATTAAAATAGAAAACCGTTATTTCTTAGACAAAAATTTATATTGCCAAGACTCCATATGAGACAAGGATATTTTTATCCTTTAAAGTTTGTGAGAGAGTTGACTTGGTAATATGAATTATTTGTCTTGAAAATATTAAACTTCTTAAAATAATATAAAATAATATTTTTGTTAAAAAAAGTGCAAATATTTAGGAAATTGAATTATTTTAGATAAAAAAAAATACTATTTTAAAAATTGAAAAACTATTATTACATTATAAATATTCTAAAAAAAGATAATATTTTAATATATTATAAAAAATCAATATATGAAAAATGTGTAAATCCATATAGGAAATCGATATAAGGAATCTGTTATGTGATTTAGTAAAAAACTGAATCCCTATAAAAAAAATTACATTGTTAATACTGTATTATAGAGATAGAGATAAAAAAACGGCTAGAAATCATCTTATCATTTCTTGATTAAAACAAGATGCAAGGAGGATTTGTTATTTCTGATGTAGAGACGAAATAAGGATCCTCACATTGGGGCCGAACAATGTTAAGAATTTTTGCAACCTATATAACTTACGACGTCGTTCAATATCAATAACATAGTAAAAAAATGAGTTACGATGTCAGTTATGTTGTTTAATGTCAATATCATTAAACGAGAACAATTTTGTTTCAAGCATACAAGAAATAATAAAACACCTAATTAATCTGTTGTGTACAGTTTTTTAGATTCCAATTTAAACAAGAAGTAAATGATGAATAGAAAAGAGACACAAGGAGAAAATTATACCCCCGATCCCATATTGATTGACTCGCGTTGTAATAGGATCAAATATTTATTTTTTATAAAATTATTATAAAATAATAATGATAGTTTAAGTCATGTACTTTAATCCGATACTAAGGTCGTAATTTTGTCACATCATTAAGAGAAAGAACGAGGTTCCTCAAAATACGTATTAAATAGTAAAAAAAATCAAAATATTACTCCCTTCGTCCCGTATAAATTACGATACATTACTAAATATAAAATCTCATATAAATTATGACGTTTTTTCAAATGGCTAGATTTGCTGATGTAAAAATCTAAAATATCCTTACTTTATATCACATTATCTTTTTCATCATTATCTTTTCTCTCTCTAACTACTCACTATTCTTTGTTGTTTTTCCTTATCATCACCTAAGGATATTTTTGTGTAATGCAACAAAGTCAATAAATTTCTTAATTATCATATCAAATCAAATTTTTATAATTTATTTAAAATAAAAAAATACATATATATTGAAACGAAGAAAATATAATTTAATGTCCACTCATATGTTTTTGGTCGAAAAAGAGAACCACTCATACTTCTTTGATAAACCCAAAAAAAAGGAAAAAAGAAAGAGATATTCGAACGAAAAAAGAAGGAAAACCCTCACCGTCAATTGAGTTACACGGTTGTAGCACAATAAGACTTAAATTGTTTTATATATTCCCTCCATCTTATAATAAGTATTTTTTCCATTGTAATTTAATTACAACACTTTTTATTTGTTAGACCAAATATAAATACAACACTTTTACTCTTTCTTTATTTGATAAAGAATTTATATTTATATAATCAAACTACCTCTCGATCTCCTTCATCCTCCTCTCTCATCCTTTCTTGTAAATCCCATTTACATCCTATTATCTGTAAAAAAAATATTATTTTTTCATCAAATTCCATATAAATTCAACACATATATAAAATCCTGTGTCGGATCAAACCGTTGTAATTAAATTAGAACGGAGGTAGTATAATGCTTGTCTTTTTTGGATATCCCGTAATAATTACAGCATTACTCTATTTGAAACGTTTTTATCTAAAAAAAAAAATACTCCCTCCTTCCCACAAAAGATGCAATATATATGTAATTTGTACTATTTTATACATATGAATATAAGTCTCGTTTTCATATCAAATCACATCTGATCGTCCCGTAACATGTATTAGGTTGAAGTACGTAACTTACTCAATCATCGATGTTTCACAATAAATTTATCAAAAATTACGTTTGATCATCGTTGCACGTGCATCAAATTTTGCATCGAAACACGTGTTAAGTCAATCCGTTGCATCCTTTATGGGACGAAGGGAGTACAAATCTATCAAACTCAACTATCGTCCCTCACTACCTCCTCTCACAACTGTTACAGTAAACTTCACAATCACTAAAAAATATTATTTTTTCATTAAATTTCATAAATATTCAACACACATAACTTTTCGTGTCGATCAATTAGTTGTATTTATTATGGGACGGAGGAAATATTTATTAGTTAAAAAGTCCTATCTGTCTAGCATTTATAAATCTATAGAAATCAGAACTTACAACACTAAAAAATCAATATAAAAATCGGTAAATACGTTTATAAATTATAACACTCCCTCTATCTCATAATACATGCAATATTATTTTTTACTATCTCAATACCTTGTATTTTTTTTCTTTTTTAGCATATTTTCAATAAAAAGAATCAAATCAATCATGTTTTTTTTATAATATGTCAATTATCCTCTTTAACAACAATCTCATTATCTTTAAAAAATATTTTTTTTCATCAAATTACATAAAAATTGAGTAAATATATCAGTTGTGGTGCCGATTCAAATGTTTACAAACATTATAAGGTGAAGGAAGTATGATTTATAATGTCCAATTGAACGATTTTAGGGAAAAAAAATGAAAAAGACATTTCTATTCCAAACTATAATTAATCATTTTTGAAACGACGTGGAAAAACAATGAAAAATCCCCATCACATGAGCAGCTCCGACCCGTTGTTCCGTTCAGACTCCTCCCAAAAACCTAACCGTTACACCTGTCGTCACACTCACGCAAACCCTATAAATTCCCCACTCACTCCTCTCTCACAACTTCCAACACCGCTTCACATTTCTCCCATTTCTCCTCTCCTCCTCCCATCGCCGCCGATCGGAGCCGATGATTACTCTCTCATCAATCGCCTCTCGCCTCGCTCAGATCTGGAACATATTGGTACGGATCTAGTGCTTTTTTGGGTGTCGTTTTTCCTGTTTGTGAAAAGGGAAAGGGATTGTGAGTTACGGTTTGGTGATTGAGTTTGTGAGTGGTGATTGTGTTTGTGTTTCGAGGTGATTTTGGTGTTGGTTGGTTGGTGGATTTGGTGTGGTGTGGTGTTGATTTGAGGGGTTTTCGGGAAGTTAGGGTTTCGAAATTTTCCAGTTTGGGATGATGTGCAAATAATCCCTATGCAAATAATCGAGTTTTGCTAAGCAACTGTGTTTTGAAGTTGGAACTTCTATTATTTTCGTCGATTTGATTTGGGGAAATTTGTGGTCCGGTGGATGGATTGTTCTGATAAATTAGGGTTTTATGTTTCATTGAAACTTTGATCGTTTCTGCTTTCTCAGATTTTAGAGTTTCGGTGAAAATTTTCCTCTTTTTTTTGGAGCGATTTGTAAAATCCCTTTTGGTTTTGATTGACATTTTTGGGATTTTGGTATTGCCAGTTTTGATAATTGTTTATTTGATTTCGTGCAAAGGAAGATGTTTCTGTCTGAACCCTTTTTCGTTTTTAGTGTCTGTATTGGAGTAAATTTACAAAGGGTGTATTGCTGCTTATTTGGCATACTTTGATTTTGGGTGTTTACCTCTTTGGGTGTTGGTGATACGTGAGTTGTTTGGAAGCGAGGTCCCTCAGCTTGTGATCTGCAGTATTTCTTGGCTTGGGGCTGATACTTTTGTTCTGCCTTATTGTTTCTTCGGTACTCTTTCAATATTATGCCGCCGCATACGAAGTGTTTCAAGTCACAGAGTCAAATGCTAGCTGACCAGCGGATGAGTTCGTTGTTGTTCATTGATGCTTTATGTCGCCCGGTGGTGCGAGTATTCTGTATGGTTAGTTCCTGTTTGGAATCACCTCGGGCTGACAAAGCCTCCATGATGAGCACGCACACACTTCACAAAGGTGTACTTAGGTTATTTCCGATGTAAGAACCTTTTCGTTTCTGGAATCAGTAGCTATTTAGCAAAGAAGGGTGATCGCCAAGGTTAATTTATTATATGCATAGTTATCTGTGGCGTCGACTCCTAGTGGCATGAAAATTACATGCTGGTTTTTGTGGTGGCAGAATATATGTGAATTTACATCGTCTTGGGAGGAAGTAGAATAATTGGACAGAGCGGGTTGGAGAAACCAGATTGGTTTGCCCATAAAGAGAACTTGCGCTGGAGCATTGAAGTGTGAGATGCAGAAAAGCTCTTACTGTTTTAGGCTTGCAGTCAAGCAAGCTACCGCTTCAATACTTGAGCTTTCTGCTGATGGTTTGCCAAGTATGGCCCGCTTTCATGCTTTTTTGTCTTCTGAAGTAATCTTTTTTTTTTTTGAAGCTCGTTTTGGATTAATATTCCACGCGACAATTTATATAAATTTTATCCACGTCTTGAATTTCAAAGTGCAATTTTTGCATGTTCGATTTCTACGGAATTTCGTTTTTTGGCAACAAGGAATGCTTGGCCATAATCAAGATTTGCAGAATTTCAACGCAGCAGTTTGGTTTGAAATATCTATCTTTGGTTCTCATGCTTTAGTTTTGTTTACTCTGAGCTTTGCTTTTCATATGCCATTTTTAGGGTAATGGAGATTAATATTCTTGTTGCATATAGTATCCTTGCTTATCTTTTTTGAGTAAAAGACTGTGATCTCGGGGTGGTAATATGTCGTTCTTTTTTAGATCTTAGGGTTTCTGTAGAAGGGTGCATATTTTGGAAATTCCTGATTTTGATCTTTTACTATCATGGCAGCGACTGTGATTTTGAAGATTGGGGGCTTGTTCAAATATTGTATACAATTTCTTTTCTGGGTTCTGTTTGATTGGGCCTTGAAAAGTTAGGAAAGCATCCATATTCTATGGCTTTTAGTCCCCTATCTAGAGTTCCTTTATGTAGTGAGTGATGGCGTCTGGTCAGATATGGTTAGGTCTACTTTTCTTCTATTCATCCATGTATATACTGTATGAATTCATTGAGTGCAGGAATGCGAATTCAAGAAATCTTGCCCATGATATGTTGTTTAATGAAATGTGAGCACCTTATACCAAACTCTTTTTTTTGGGGTTGAGGTTGGGTTTTGGGGTGGGGGGGGGGTGGTTGTGGTGGGGTAAGACAATGTGTATGCATTGATACCAAAGAGGAGGGGGTGATATAAGACAATGTGCATGGATTGAGACCAAATAATTAGCTCCTCAATGTGATGCAGATTAACAAGCTATGTTTTGATTCGAGCAGCTGAGGGTTGTGGTAGGCCAAATTTGGATATGGACCCATCTCTAATTCACGTGAAGCTGCTGGTAGAAGTCCTAGAGGAAATGTTGAAGTCAGCTTGGGTTTGGGGAGAGCAAATCGGCAAAGTTCTATTTGTTTGCTGTAGGACTTGTGTTAGAGCATCAAAGTATGAGGTACATTAGAACTCCCATCGTAGTAAGCTATTCAAATCCTAACGAAGAGCGTCCTTGGACTTCTAAGTCCAAGAACCAGCAAAGAAACATGAGGTAATTTTCTAATGGTTTCTTCAGAGCTCTAGTTAAATTACCAAGGTTTTACCTACATTATCGTGGTGCTCAATGGTGTTTGTACTATTTGTTGTGTGCTCCTCCTGAATATGTTCTAAGGTGTTTGTACTATTTGTTGTGTGCTCCTCTTGAATACGCTCTAGGCCCATAGTTTGGACTTTGGTTCATGTTTTTCCTCAAATATAGACTTGTTGGATGTATTAAAGATTCAGAGAGAAGGTGGTAGCACATTCAGGTTATATCCCATACTCTTGCAATACGTTCACCATTGAAGATCTGTGAAGAAGTTTAGGAAATGGAAATACGGTTCTTCTATTACTTCACTTGCTTCAAAATACAAGAGACCCGAGGGTCTTTATAGCTATCAGCTAGTTATTCAAACACAGCAAAGGTCAAGACAATATCTAAGATACTCCCATGAAATCAGGAGAGTATCTCTAACAAAGATCTCCTCAATGAATGCAAAGATCTACATTACGATAGTATCTAGAATGATAGTCTCCTAATGAATGCAAGGTCGGAAGCTCCTTAACAAAGAAGATTGAGACTTTTCAACACTCCTCCCTCAAGTTAGGTTATGAATATCTATCATACCTAACTTGCACCTTAAAGTCTCGAAGCAATTTTTGGAAAGGGCTTTGGTGAGTATATCAGCTGTTGTTTGACAACTAGTAGGAACATAGGATAGCTCTATGTCACGGATAAGCCAAGTGGAGAGGTTGATCTCGAAAAATTCTCTAGAATTCTTCATAAACTTGATGACTTCTTCATACTTTTTTAGGGCTCTCTAGAGTCCTCTAGGATTCTTCGGAAGTCTCTAGAATTTTCTAGAGTTAGAAGTGTTCTAGAAAATTCTTGTACATAGAAAGGGAAGAGTCTAGATGGCAAGTTTAGAACTTTCCATGGACATGTATATATAGGGGTGAGGCCCTTTTAGTCAAACTATCTCATCATATTCTTGCAAACTCAAAGCATACATTGTAAGCATTCAAGTGATCTCAATACAAGCTTATTTTCAAGTTCAGACTCTCTTGCGTTCTCAAGTATTGCCTTTGGGTAACGAGTAAGGCTGAATTCAAACGAAGGAGTGAGTAGTTTGAGTGTTGCACGGGTAGCAAAAATCTATTCCAGTGACAGTTGGTATCAGAGCCTTGGTTCGTACGAGAGATGGATTCAAGCATTGTGACCGAGCACGGAGAGGAGATGGCTACCATGAATGTCACCATGCGCAAGGAAAGGGGCAAATTGAAGGATGCCCGAGCGACCGTGGAGTCACGACTCTCGTGGATGGAAGAGATCGTGGCAAAGGTGTTGGAGAAGCTTGGAGATGATGTTCCTAGCAACGAGACCATGGAGGCGCGGGAGGAAGACCTCAAAGGTGAGTTGCAAGGCATCCTTAATTCTTGTTTGAACGACCTTCGTAAAGAATTCCAAGAGCAAATGGATGGCTTTCGTGCTACTGTGGTCTCTCTTCAAGATGAGACCAAAGTGATTCGTGAGGATGCCACGCTATGCAAGGTCGCCATAGCGAACCACGCTCCTAACATGGGGCGGGACACTCGGTTTGATCTACCAAAACCGAAACCTTTCTCCGGGAAAAGGGATGCCAAGGAACTTAATACTTTTCTCTTCAATATGGAGCAATACTTTGAGCAGCTTGGGTTCGAAGATGAAGAGAAGAAGATCAAGACCGTTGCCTTCATTCTTTCGGACACAGCGTCAATTTGGTGGCGTTGTCGCTATAATGATATTCAAGCGGGGACGTTCATCCTTGATACATGGGAGGATTTCAAGAAGGATCTCAAGTTGCACTTATACCCGAAGAATGCTCAACATGAAGCGAAGAGACAACTCTGCAAGTTGAGGCAAACCGGCACAATTCGGGACTATGTGAAGAGCTTCACGGAGCTGCTCTTTCAAATTTCAGACATGTCGGAGGACGACAAGTTCGTTTATTTCTTGGATGGTCTCCAACCTTGGGCTCAACAAGAGTTACAATGACGTGGAGTACAAAACCTTGCCAACGTCATAGCAGCGGCGGAGTCTCTCATTGTGTTCAAGAGGAACGATGCCTCGCGGAGCAAGCGTTTGAAGGGCAACTTTGAGAAAGGTGGAGGAGACAAGGAGGACAGAGGCAAGCAAGCATCCAACTCCTCCAAAGGTGGATCAAGTAAGGGCGACAACCGAGGGTGGAACAAAACCAACTCCAAGGACGCAGGGAAGTCGAAAGGAGATGTCAAGTGCTACTTATGTGATGGCCCTCACTACGTTCGTGAATGCCCAAAGAAGAAGCCACTCACGGCGATGACTGCACGGGTAGAGGAGGAACCCGTCCAAGAGCCGATCAAGATGGGATCGCTTCGGATTCTCAATGCGGTGAAAGTTTTGAAGGAGGAACCTTCATCCAAAGTGTTGATGTACATTGAGGTGCGGATCGGGCCGTACATAACCCGAGTTTTGGTTGATACCGGGGCAACACACAACTTTGTCTCGTTGGAAGAGGCAAAGAGACTCGGTCTCTAAGTAGTCGAGGAGAAGGGCTTACTCAAGGGAGTATACTCGGAGGCCAAGCTAATCTAAGGAGTAGCCCATGGCGTGCGGCTACGCATCGGAGAATGGAAAGGAACGATTAATCTTTCGGTTGTTCCTATGGATGATTATCCTTTTGTCCTTGGGCTCGATTTCTTGAACAAGGTAAAGGCGCTTTCGATCCCCTTTGCTAGTGCCATGTGCATAGTAAAGGATGATGGCGCTTGCATGGTCCCGGTAGAGTGACAAGAGAAGACCAAGGGGAAGGTACTCTCGGCCATGCAACTATCTTGCGTTCTCTTGCGTTCAGACTCTCTTGCGTTCTCAAGTATTGCCTTTGGATGATGAGTAAGGCTGAACTCAAACGAAGGAGTGAGTAGTTTGAGTGCCGCACGGATAGCAAAAATCTATCCTCGTGATATCCAGGATCTCTTCTTCAACTTCCTCTTTAATGAAGTTTCGATCGATTTCCACGTGCTTAGTTCTATCATGATAAACTGGGTTCTTGGCGATTTCAATGGCAGCCTTGTTATCACATAGCAGCAGCATCGACTTATCATTAGGAAATCCCATTTCCTTTAGAATTCTTCCTAGCCAAATGCCTTCACATATGCCTTGACACATCGCTTTAAATTCAGCTTCAGCGCTACTCCTAGCCACCACTAACTGCTTCTTACTTCTCCAAGTTACCATGTTATACCCCATACAAAGGTACAATATCCTGTTGTTGACCTTCGATCAGTGAGACATCCAGCCCAGTCTGCATCTGTGAAGATTTGTACATTCCCTTCAGCTGTTCTTTTGAAGTAAAGACCTTGTCCTAGACTATCCTTGAGATACTGTAGGATTCTGAAAACAGCACTTAAGTTCTTCTTCGTTGGTCTATTCATGTATCTACTAACCATGCTCATTGCAAAAACCAATATCTGGTCTAGTGTGTGAAAGATAGATTAGCTTACCAACTAACCTTTGATATCTTCCTTTGTTTGTCAATGGCCCTTCTTTTTCCATCTCTACTCTGTTAGAAGAATCCATTGGAGTATGAGCTGGTTTACAACCGAGCATATCAGTTTCTTTCAGAAGATCAGGAGTATACTTTCACTGAGAAATTGCAATTCCTTTATGAGATCGAGCTACTTCCATGCCAAGGAAGTATTTGAGTTGACCCAAGTCTTTAACCTCAAATTCCTTTGGCAAGGCAGCTTTCAAATTCTGAATCTCCTTCATGTTGTCCCCTGTCAAGATTATAGCATCAACATATACAATCATAATTGCTCTTTTGCTTGCAACTGACCTCTTGATCAACATAGTGTGATCTGATTGACATTGAGTAAACTCCAGCTTCTTCAGAACCGAGTTAATCTATCGAACCACGCACGAGATAATTCCTTTAGACCGTAGAGAGCTTTCCTAAGTCTGCGCACCTTATTCAAGCTCTTTTGAGTGTTAATTCCAGATGGGATCTCCATATATACTTCTTCCTTCAATTTTCCATTCAAGAAAGCGTTTTTTATGTCCAATTGCTGTAGAGGCCACTCCAAGTTTGTTGCAAGAAACACTAAAACTCGGATAGAATTTAATTTGGCAACTGGAGCAAAAGTTTCCTCATAGTCAATTCCATAGGATTGTGTGAACCCCTTGGCAACAAGTCTAGCTTTGAAACGGTTTACACTTCCATCAGCATTGTGCTTAACTGTGAACAACCATTTGCAACCCACCAATTTTTTCTTTACTGGCAATTCTGCATACTCCCATGTTTTATTCTTCTGAAGAGCATTAAGTTCATCATGAACACCTTTCTTCCACTCCAGTCTAGTTGTGCCCCTTGAATATTCTTGGGAATCTGAATATCCATCAGTGCTTTAACAAAAGCTCTGTAACTTGGAGACAAATCCTTGTAAGACAACGAACTTTGAATATGATGTTGAGTGCATTCTCTTTCCCTTTCGAAGAGCAATAGGCTGATCAAGCATATCAAATGAGCTAGAATCTTCAAAGCTTATAGGAGCATTACTTGTATGAACCATAGGTGTTAAACTCGGGCAGGTTGGCCAGGCATTCGGATATCGAACAACCCTGAACTGCAGTGTCCAAGTGCTGAGATAAGTAATCATCTTGTAGCAATCATCAACATATGGTATTGGATTTACATGGAATTGCATACAACACTTCAAGGTATGGCTGCAAGGATAGTGATAAAGCTGACGTTTCCTAAAAACTGCGCTGTGTTTTCCATAACCAACATCGTTGTTTCCTCCTTTGTCTTTGTAACATTATGCGGATCCATTCTCACAATCATCCTCATCGATTCTCATCATTTTTATCATTTAAGGTTCTGATTGCATTGGTATTGCATCATCATCGGATCGTATTTTTTTATGGAGAACAAGGCGATTTTGATTTGTAGGTTTGGTGTGATTTCGAGATCATTTGTTTGTGATTCAGATTTCTGTTTGGAAGGTTTTATTGATAAGGTACGAGACGATTCCAAATTGCATCCGGACATGAATTGAAGTTGTTTTATTCGATTCCCGAACATGAACGATGCTTATTGAGGGATCAGGAGGACTTCACGATGTTGTTTGATGTCCCTGTTTGACTGTTTGCGTTTTGTTTTTTAATAGTAAAGAAAAGGACTTTTTTCTTTGAGATTTGCTGTGGTTGATAAGGAAACGTATTCTAATTGGTGTTGGTTCTTTTTAGAGCTGTGGCAAGTTATTCCTGTTGACCGAAAGATCAATTTTGTACCAGATTGTAGTTTGGGTCTTTTTCAAGCAGTTTCGGAAGTCATTGCAGATCATCCGTTTTCCTTTTGTCTTCGTTATCTCAAGGATAACCTTAAAGATAAGATATATAGGTACTAATATGCGGACATCATACAAGGATTATATCGTTGGGCTCTTCGAGAGATGTGTATATGCCCTAACGATCACAGATTTTTATAAGGAGATGGAAGAGTTCCAGAAAAAAGGAGGCAAACTAGTCGGAGAATGTTTGGAAACTCAAATGCCATATGAGAATGCCATATGAGAGGTGGCTATTAGTTTTGCTGTTGAGTGTCGTTATGGGGAGATGACGACGAATGCTGTAGAATCGTTCAATGCTTGGCTTTTGGGCGCGAGGGAATGAATTACCGATCACTCAGCTGGTGGATCATATCCGTGTCAAGTTGATGGAGTGGTTCAACAATCGTCGGAAAGAGGCTGAAGAATGAATGGCGTGTTATGCCCTAGGATGTTTGACATCCTGAATGACTTATTCCAGAATTGTCGTACTTATGCTGTCAAAAAATCATCGGAGCTGTTTTTTGAGGTGATTTCTATACCTACAGCTTCTGTTAATGTGAGAGAAAGGATTTGTTCTTGTCGTATTTGACAGACAAACGGCTTTCCCTGTTTGCATGCAGTGTGTGTGATTCAGAAGTTTTCTTTTCCGTTAAGCAGCATGATCCATCCTTATTTCTTTGTTGAAAGTTACAAGAAGAGCTATGAGGCTGTCATATATCATGTTCCTTCATCTATTATCGACCAAATTATGTAGAAATCGCTCCACCCACTATAACCAATCTTGTTTTAAATTCTATTATATGTCAAATGTGTATTGTTGTTTCATTTTCCACTATAACCGTCGTATTCATGTAGTCGACCCCACTTGATGGGATAAAGGATTGATTTGTTGTTGTTGTTGCAGACGCTCTGTTTCTGATTGATCTGTTGTTTTGTTTATTTAAACAGAGCGCCTTTGTAATTTGAAACAGAGCGCTTGTTTCAAAACAGTTATGAAACACTTAAACACCGAACAGACATATGTTACACACAAAAACAATATGGAAACAATCACGATTAACATTGTGCGATGCACAAAGAAAAGTATCTCTCAAATTTGAATACAAGACATTGTATGATAGAACAACATATAGGCATTTTAGTTTGGTACATCATTCTTGAGATAAATCAAATTTCTTTATTGAAATCGACACTATCTTGGCCCTATAACGGCGTATTTCTTCCAACGTTGATGAGTTCGATATTTCTGCTCCATTTGCGATCAATTCAATCCAATGGCATACGTGGACGCCGCAGTTCAGGTTTTCTTGAGATGGCGTACTCCTGTTGATGATTACTTTCTCGTGTCCAGTCTGCTGTGTGTCTTCTTCTCTCACGATCTTATTGAGAAATTGTTGAACATAATCCGCCTACATGTTTAACAGCATATATTACAATATTTTTATGCTTGAATAAAACTATTAATATAATACGTAAGAAACAAAATGTAACTGATTGTGGGATCTTACAAGTAGCTGGGCATCCCTTGCATATCCCGCTTTTTGTCTCTTTGAATTGTGATGTATCCACTTGTTCTCGCTGTTGAATGGCAATAATGTCCAATGGAACGCTGTTGAACCCTTAGGTGCAGCTCCTGTGATGTTAATTGGGAACAGGTGCCACCGACGTGTTCTTCTCGCAAGCATATGTTCTTTTATCCATTTGTCGATAATTTCTTTTGGTTTTGAAATCATTTGCTGCATTATATGTAGAAAAAGAGATGAGATACCAGAATTGATATGTATATGAAATCAAACATATCACAGAGTTTTTTACTTGCCCAACAGTCTGTACTGTACACGACTACTTGATCTTTGTATTTTGCCTCTTGTAGCATCTACGTCACATATGCATTTATACCGGAATTAGATAAAGCATCATCATTAGCCACTCGTTTTACGTTGTCCATATTGGCATATGCAAGACCTCTGACCGGATCTCTCGTAACAATGATCAAGTACCTGTAATGTAATAATGCTTAGAGTTTTGATTATGATAGAGGCGTTTTGTTTAACACACAACAGCCGCTATGCTACATTCAGCCCTTGGAACAAACATTATTCATGTAATTATTCAGAGACAATTACATAATGAAAATTAAACAATAAATGAATAATAATGTAAGTCGAAATTAGATTGCTTACATGTTGGACAGGCTTGACGTAATTTTATTCCATTTCTCTCTTACATCGTCCGACAAGTAGGATAAAACGTCCAAAGCAGTCTTGCTCTTTTTAGATGAATCATAAGTGTAATTACTCAACCTTTTTGCTGGTCGTTTCCCTTTATCTTTAAGCCGTATTACCATGAACGACGGTGTACGTCCTGTCTTTTTCTTCGGCTTCTTATCTGTTTCATCCTAGTTGACTTCTTCTTCGTCCGACTGTAGGATTTCATCATTGTCGCTGACGTATAAAATGTCGTCCTGTTTTGCTTTCCCTTTTTTGATTTTATTTGCTATCGAAGTGCTCTTGAACAATGCCTTGTAGTCCGTATTTATCTTCTTTTCTTTTTCGAGCTCTTGTAACAGCTTAATTTTCTCTTCATTCTTGGAACGAATGATTCCGTGCAATCTTTCTCTCTCAGCTGAAGCCTTCAATATCAAATCTCCGCTATTTTTCAACTCTCGTCTCAATGTCTTCTTTGTTGATGTCTTTTTATCTAGCAATATTTTTGTTCTCTGAGTTTCTTCTTTCATTTCAAGAATTTGTTTCCTCAACTCTTCAATCAGTGTTGCATCAGTCGTTGAAACGTTTTGAATCATCGCTTTTGGTTCAGCCGTTGACAACCTAAGGGTTTCAACCTCTGATCTTGCTACGGTCAATTGAATTTCCAATGAGAGTATCTACAAAAAAATACAACAATTTTATAAATCATTAAATGAGCATAAAACATAATAACATCAAACAGTGCGTCAGTAATAATTAAATAGATCGTCTGCATTAATTGAACATTGTTTATCGTTTCTTCAGCTGCATTCAATTCATCTGTTGTTTTTTGATTCTTTTCTTTCAATGAATGTACCTAAGACAAATACAAAGCGTGTTAGATGTGTTAAACAAACCTGAACAAAATAGAGCGCCCGTTCATTACAAACAGAGCGTTAGAAGGGGAAAAAAAATATATCACCTTTTCTTCAGCCAAATTCATCATTTGTATTGCTCTTTCGTTTTTCTCCTTCTCCATTTCTATTAGTTTATTTTCATCTTCAACCTAACAATCAAAATAAAAAAGTTGGTTTCAAAAAAATCATGACTTAAATGAGACGAGAGTTAATATCTATTATGCAAGCAATGTACCTGCTCCTCAAGCAAATAAACTTGTTTTGTGGCTTCCATACATCTCTCCCTTAATGAAGTAATTTCCATTCTAGCTTCTCCTGATTGTGTGCTTAACAGTGTTATTTTGCTTGGTTTAATGTGCTTTATCAATAGATCATATGATGAAATGTCGTCTTCATTGTTTTGTCTGTTGCGGCTCCTTTGAGTGGATTGACTAGAACTAGAACTGAAACCATCCCTTCTAGCTCTAAACTCAAAATCTTGGGCATTTGGTACTTGAGTTTGAGTTTCTTCGCTGGAATCTTCGTGTTCATCTTTACGCCATTCAATGACAGCAGCTCCCAAGCCATATTCTCTCCTTTCATGCTCCGTTGGGCTCAACGGATACAGTTACAACTGTTATTTTGAAATCGCAAATGTTAGTCCATATTACTCGATATCAAATGATAACACTAGAATAAATCCCAATTTTTGTTATCTTTTCTTCTTCAAAGCTAGACGCGGCGGCATTTTTGTCTTTAGATAGATCTTTCAGATTCCACCTCGGACCTATTTTATCCTTGTTTTCTTCAAGTGGATCTACCACATTCGTCTTCTCCATAAACCAATACTGTCATTTAAAAAAATAAAAATAAAAATACATTGAAAACAAGGTTTATCAAATAATAGAGCGCCTACATTAATATAAACAGAGCGCCTATTATATATTCGCCAATATGTATATAACAGAGCGTTTTTTTATTGAAACAGAGCGCCATGAGTTATTTTTGGTGAATGTTCCATAAACAGAGCGCATATTAGTAAACAAGCAGTGTGACATTGTAAAATTACTTACATCTATCACTAAGACACAGCCAGTGATCTTTTCTGGAATCGAAACGTTTTCTTCAAGCGACTTTGTCAATTTTCGAAAAAAGTGTGATGTCCAGTTATAATCACACATTAGATCCATATCTGCTACAAAATTGCAACCCCAATTCAAAGACGGCTTCGATGTGGTTAGAAAGAGCATCTTCAGAATGTACAACATGAGAAGTCTGGTAGTGTCCTCGTAATCGTGTACTTTAGTCCCTCTTAATGCTGCTATGAGCGTATCTTTAATCTTCTCAGTCGTCAACTCCCTGTCCTTTCTGTCTCCTTGGTTTCTATTTGGAAACCTTCTTTGCAAGAATTCAAAATCCTGTATTATGTCTAGTAGTCCTTCGTCATCTATGTTCTTTTCGCCATCAACTATACCGAAAATCGGTTTCATGTCCATCTTGCCTAGGCAGAATGCATGACCTCCGAATGTGAATGTCGACTCACCTTTATTGTATTCTGAATATGATCTGTTGAACGCATATATCGCTCTTTCGACACTTTTCTGTTGTCGACTTTCCATCCAGGATGACCTTGAACAAATGCCAAAAAGGGGTCTTTTGCAACTTCATCCGGTGTTCGTCTAACACTGTGATCTCATTTTTAGTAATAAGTTTCACAACTAGCCCTAAATTGCTTCTGTATTGTCACGTCATTTGAACTGTTATAAAATACGTATGAATGTAAAGTTAGTCAATATATAGTTTTAGTGAAAAAGTTGCTTATGTGTTCATAAACAATGTCAAATAGGATTATTTTAGTAAACAATCCAAACAGAGCGCCTTTGTTTTCAAAATAGAGCACAGGTTGCCTATAGATTTCATTTACTAGAAGTACATCAAAACAGAGCGCAGTGTCGCAGGGTTAGAATTTCGCTACCCCTGCGACACTCAAGTTACTCAATCCTTCGCCTGAGCTCAGCCTACTCGTCACCCAAAAGGTGATATTTGAGAACACAAGAGAGTTTGGACTTGGAAACAAGTTTGTATTGAGAGCACTTGAGGGTTTACAAATGTTCGAGCTTACAAGAATGGAATGTCTTGGATGACTTGGGATTGCTTGGGATGAGATGAGATGCCTTGGACAAAGGCCTCACCCCTATATATACTACTCCATGGAGAGTTCTAGATTTGATATCTAGACTCTTCCATACTCCTCTTCTCCTAAGAATGTACAAGAACTCTCTAAAAAACTCTTCCTAACTCTAGGAAATTCTAGAGAATTTCGGAGAACCCTAGAGTTCTCAAGAAAACTCTAGAAAAGTATGAAATTATCTAGAGAAATGTGAAAAACTCTAGACAATTTTTCAAAACGAACCTCACAAATTAGCCCGTCTGTGACATACTCCTCCACCTATGTCGCGAACGTCCTCGTCGCAACGTTCTCGTATGACTCGATCCCTTCCTTGAGTCGTCGCGATAAGCCTTCGAGCACCCATCTTGCCGTCCTGAAGGGAGTTCCTTCCTATGCTCATTCGACAAGACTTGTGAGATCTTCTTTGGCACCTCCTTTGCCATGTGAGAGATCTCACCTCCCTTCAAGTGAGTAGGTTTCTCACTTTTGATTCCCTTGAAGAGTTGCATGGTTGCGACCTTCCTCGCTTGAGCTTTCTTTGCTCGCCGCACCATCGGCACCACGCAAACTCCATCATCCTTCGCTATGTGTAACACATTAGCGAGGGGGATTTCACGCCCTTCATGAAGTCGATGTCAAGCACCAAAGGATAGTCGTCCATGGGAACGACCGTGAGATCCACCGATCCTTTCCAATCGCCAAGACGAAGCTGCACACCACGGGTCACGCCATCGATTGGTTCGACCTTTGAGTTCATCGCCTTGGGCATGCCTTGCTCTTTGTCGACTCGAAGTCCAAGTCTCTTTACCTCTCTTCGCGAGACAAAGTTGTGAGTTGTCCCGGTATCGACCAAGGGATGGGTTGTGTACGATCCGAACACCGCATCGACGTACATCAACCCTTTCGATGAAGACTTCTCCTCCGTGGTCTTCACCGAGTTAGAGATTCTCGATGAAGACTTCTCCTCCGTGGTTTTCATCACGTTCAGGATCCTCAAAGATCTCATCTCTTGCACGGGTTCCTCCTCCACCCGAGCAACCATAGCCGAGAGAGCATTCTTCTTCGGACACTCCCGAACGAAGTGAGGGCCATCGCATAAGAAGCACTTCACCTCACCGTTGGACTTCCCCGCGTCCTTGGATGTGCTCTTCTTCCACCCTCTTTGCTCTCCCCTCTTCGAGTCGCTCCCGCTAGCGAAACTCGAAGTCGACTTGATCCCTTCGTGGGTCTCTCCTCCACCTTTCTTGGAGTCACTCCTCGACTCCCTGCCCTTTGGAGACTCGCTCCTCTTGAATTCGATGAAGGATTCCGCCGTCGCTATGGCCGCCGCAAGAGTTTGGACACCACGTCGTTGTAACTCTTGTTGTGCCCACGGTTGAAATCCATCCTCGAAGTAGATGAGTTTGTCTTCCTCGGACGTGTCGTTGATTTGGAAGAGTAACTCCGTGAACTCCTTCACATACTCCCGAATTGTGCCCGTTTGCCTCAACTTCCGTAATTGTCTCTTGGCTTCGTATTGGGCATTCTCCGGATAGAAGTGGAGTTTGAGATCCTTCTCGAAGTCATCCCACTTCTCCATGGTGAATGTTCCCGCTTGAACATCACCGTAATGACGACGCCACCACATAGTCGTCGTGTCGGAGAGAAACATGGCCGCGGTCTTGATCTTCTCTTCTTCGTCTCTTACGCCCAAGAGATCGAAGTATCGTTCCATGTTGAAGAAGAAGATGCCGACTTCCTTAGCATCGCGTTTTCCCGAAAACGGTTTTGGCTTAGGGGGTTCGAACCGCGCCATCTTCCTAAAACTTGCACCTCCATTTGGAGAGTGGTCACCACCGCACGTACCTCATCCATTTGCGCTCGAAACTCCTTGCGAAGAGTGTTCAAGCATGAGTTGAGAGTACCTTACAACACATCATTGAGGCATTCCTCCCGAGCCTCGATAACATCGTTGCTAGGCACATCTTCCTCCAACCGATCCGCCATCTTGGCCACGATCTCTTCCACCCGCGAGAATCGTGACTCTATGGCCGCTTGAACATCCTTTGACTTTCCCCTTCCTTTGCGCATGATTACATTTGCGGTGTTCACCTCCTCGGGAATTCCATGCTCGACAACGCTTGAATCCTTCATATCTCGTACAAACCAACGCTCTGATACCACTTGTCATAGGGTTAGAATTTCGCTACCCGTGCGGCACTCAAGTTACTCACTCCTTCGCTTGAGCTCAGCCTACTCGTCACCCAAAAGATGATATTTGAGAACACAAGAGAGTTTGGACTTGAAAACAAGGTTGTATTGAGAACACTTGAGGGTTTACAAAGGTTCGAGCTTACAAGAATGGAATGTCTTGGATGACTTAGGATTGTTTGGAATGAGATGAGATGCCTTGGCCAAAGGCCTCATCCCTATATATACTACTCCATGGAGAGTTCTAGATTTGATATTTAGACTCTTCCATACTCCTCTTCTCCTAAGAATGTACAAGAACTCCCCAGAAAACTCTTCCTAACTCTAGAAAATTCTAGAGAATTCCGGAGAACCCTAGAGTTCTCAAGAAAACTCAAGAAAAATATGGAATTGTCTAGAGAAATGTGGAGAACTCTAGACAATTTTTCAAAATGAACCTCATAAATTAGCCCGTCCATGACAGCAGGTTGTCTATTTTTTGAAAACAGAGCTTTTTCAATTGGAAAAACAGAGCGTATAAGTTTTTCACAAACAGAGCGCCTGGTGTATTATCCAAACAGAGCGCTTGTATTCCATATATCTCCATATATTGTACATAGCACGCACTAATCGTGGGCTTTCAGTATACAATTTAGAACAATTAAAAACCAAAAATCAATTTATGAATTAGGGTTTCATAGTAAATTCAACCCAAATCATAAATTCGAAGCATTTTTTCATCCTTTTAATTCATGCAATCACAAACACTCATCAATTTTACGAATAATGATCTATTTGGATCAAATTTCGATTCATACTACGTTCTCTAACCTATTCACTTGTTGAAAACAGTGCGACAAACCAGAAATTAACAAAAAACAGAGCGACATATCCTAATGTAGAGGGCCTTCGATCCAAGGTTACAATCTGAGCACGAATTGATGAACAAACGATGATTCCTTCGTTGTTGGTTTGGATCAAATTGGGGTTTTTTTGGGATGAATGAATTCAAAGCGTCGGGGGGTTTTTGGTGCGCAGCAGTTGTTTTTTTGATTTTATATGTGAATAAAGATCTCTTGTGTATCTTTTTGGTATATTTTTCAACTTTTTGTATTTTTTGGGTGATTTTCCCTAATTTCTAATTTAATGTTACCTAATTATGTATATTAAGAGCAAAAATTAAAAGTTTTAATATTACCTTGATTAAATATTTTATCAAAAAACTTTGTCGAAACTTCATCGGAACTTCATCACAACCTCGTCGGATCTTCATCGGAACTTCGCTGTAATTTCACCAGAACTTCACCGTAAAGTCTCTGCAACTTTGTCGGATCTTCGTCGAAACTTTGCGGGAACTTCGCCGGATCTTCGTCAGAGTATTCCTCCAGAATCTTTGAACTAAAATCTCAAACTTAAATATGAATATTTTATGTTTGAAATTGTGAAGAATAGAATGGAGAGTACGGGGTGTATATATAGGGGGAAGAGGGGTGAATGGTGCGTCCTGGCCGATGTGGGTGTGGGTTTGTGTTTTGGTTTCCTAGATAGCTAAAGGGCCCTGCGTCTTTGTAAGGCTTAAAGGCGCCCTACGCCTTCTTCCTGAAAGGCACCCTGTGCCGTCTTTGCAAACAAAGGCGTTGTGCGCCTTCTCATGGGGAAGGCACAGGGCGTCTCTTCTCTCTAACTAATGAAAAAGACCTAGTTTCAGAATAAACTTGTTTGTTATCCTATTTTGGGAATTTGTTTTATTTAAATAGTCTTATTTAAGAAAATAATCCTCAAAAAGTCTCTTTGTTGCCATGCAATATGATTGCTTATGAGGGTATCATAAAGTCCATTGACGGGATTATCTGGGTTATTGTTATTGTTGTAGGTACTATATTATCTTGATTTTTGGTTATCTTGTCGATAGTTTGCACAACCTTTTATCTTATCCTTGATTTGATTGAATTTTGTTGTCACTTCCTCTATCTATGTTATACTCATTGACTCTCTATTGCTTTACTTGTTTGAAGTTCATGTGTTTGGATGCTTGAAATTGTATCTGTGTTTCCTTCTTTTGGTCCATCATTTTTCCTGAACATGACTACTTTTATCTATATTGTGTTGGAAGCTTCACTTCTTGATTATCATGGATTTGTTCAATACCTTCATCTGGTGAACCAATATCCACTAATTCATCTGCGGAATCCTGAGTTATGGATGCTGCTTTCTTATGCGATCTTCCTTGATTCATGAGGTAGTTGTGTCAATATTTCCATTGAATTTAAGTGGTGTGTTCATCAACTCGTATTATATGTT
This sequence comes from Drosera spatulata, assembly GCA_035668315.1. Taxonomy (NCBI): domain Eukaryota; kingdom Viridiplantae; phylum Streptophyta; class Magnoliopsida; order Caryophyllales; family Droseraceae; genus Drosera; species Drosera spatulata. The sequence continues at coordinate 8,733 of JAOVYX010014947.1, read as the reverse complement.
GAATTCTTTTGAAAGGCATAAGCCGTTAAAGTTCTTTAATATCCTTTGGTTCTACAATTACTTATCTGGTGTTTTCCTCTTGAGTTTCTAGCTCCTGGGTGTGTGTGTGTTTCCTTTGTCCCTTTAATACTTTCTTGTACTGCTTCCATGATTGTGCTAGAGCTGTCATTATTCATCTTTTTTCTTTTTCTTTTGTCCTGGCACAGCCAATGCTATAGATGCATTCTAAGCTGCTAGTTTCTCTTTTGAGGCCAGTCATATTAGCTTTTGGTTTCTTTGACATAACTTAGTCAAGGTAGGATGATGAATGGGAGCCTTACTTAGAAGTCCTTGTTCTGTTGCACTGCCATCGATTAGCCATACTGTTGTTGGGACTTCCAAAAAAACAAAAGAAAAAGAAAAGAGTAAGAAATAAAATTTCAAGAGTCAACCCTTGAATTTTATTAGCTAAGTTGACCCATCTGTTCAGATGGGTCTATCACTGTGTGACTCGCTAGATGTTTGTGTCACAATCCTTACCGGTACTGTTTGAATGAATGCTTCTGATTCCATTGTTGCCGGCAGCTTTGTACCTTTTGTTGTTTCACTCCCTTACTGCAAGGGTAGACTTGCAAAGATCTTTCAGGTGGGACTTTCTCTTCTAGTGGTGCATCTTCTGATATATTCAGGACTATCTGGAGTCTGGGCTGATGTACTATGTGTTTCATATAAACGTTTTTCAATTCCTGATATATTTGTCTCTGCCTTCTTATTTAAACTTCTTGTTGTGTTCCCTCTAAACATGGATCCTGAGTCCGAGCCTCAACGAAAACCTTTATAGCTGTTACTGATATTGGATAAAAAACGACTGTTCCGAGGAAACTTAACAGGTGAGTGTCTCAACATTTATCTGCCCCGGTGTTTGGCTCATTTACCGGTTTTGATACAAAACGAACATGTGCAAGACATGTCAGACAATGGTGAGGATGCTCGATCAGTTCAAGCTTGTCTATTTGTTGAAATCTTAGATAAATCGGGACTCTGGATCAGATCTTAGAGATGTCTGATACATGTATACATATGGTTGTTTTCTGCTCCCAGGAATTTGAATTCCACCAAGATAATGCCAATTCTTGGGAGCGAGTAGTGGCTTCGTCATTAGCCTAGTTACGGGATTCCCTCTGCTGATTGAGCGCCTCAGTTTGTTTTCCTGGTAAGCAATACTTCTTTCATGCATCGGTTGGTGCTTTTGCTCTGCATTTGTCATTCTAACCCAGAGTCTGTCTAAGCTGATGCGTTTGAATTTGTTTCGTTTGTGCCTGCCTTTACATTGTTAAATGGTTTTTAGAGTTGGTTAGTTTGACTTTGTTTATTGTTCTAGTGGGTTTTATTGTTTCTCTGTTGCTAAAGCCCCTCGCGCATTTCAGTTTTAGTGTAGAAGTAGAAAACCTACAAAAGATAGTTCCTAGCGTTAGAAGATGTGTTCATCATAGTTTGAAGTAGGATGGACTTTTGGTTGATTCGTAATGTTGTGTTTTGGCATTCGAGATCGTGATGATTTAGTTTTAGTATGAGCTATTCGTTAATTGACAAAAACATAATGCACAGAACTTAACTATGGGATTAAGCTACTGCTTATGTTGTTTTAAGAATGTCGATGCCGACGACGGAGACCCCGGCAACGCATCTACGGCGACTCGTCTGATGCTTTTGGCCTCCGGCCACCTCACAGCCGACACCACATCCCTCATGAATCTACTTTGTGCAGAAGCCAATTCTTTAACTGTTCGCACCCCATCAAAATCCAGGTTCTGGTCAGTCCTCACATCGCCTTGCCCTAATTCAATTTTAGTGCCATTCCGTTTGATTGATACTGTGACAATGTTGTGATTGTATGAACCATTTCTGATATGGGGTTGTCGATTTAAGGCTTGGCAACAATCTAGATAATCCCTTCAGGATGGGTTTTTGGGAGACGGATATCTACTCGGTTTTACATTGTTGTCACATAGAGATAGTTTCACCTTGATATTGAAGTGTCCAATGCCTAACCATCTGATTGGGGGAATGAATGGTTGTTTTCCACCGAGCCAACAATCTTGGGAAATGGATTGAAAACTCATTTTCAATGAGTGTGTGTGTGCGTAAATGGGGGGGGGGGGGTCGTCTCTACTTGAAGATGAAATGATATATTCGGGATAGAAGATGTTGAACCTCATGTGTTTTGATGATAACAAACAGTAATACAATGATGTTGTTTTGAGTTTTAATGTGTGTAGGTGTATAAATTTAGGTTTGAAGCTTGATGAATTTTATGAAATCTTGAATCAAGTAAATGATGGACTCGATGATCATTTGGTCCTGCAAAGGAAATGATCAAAGAGTCTTGGATCATAGTCTTGATGGATCAAGTGGAGATCTTGGATCTATTCAAAACCTAAGTGATCGTGAAACAACTCAAGATCCGAATACAAGAGGTACAGGATGCAAAATAAAGATCAATTGTGTACTGTTTTATAAAATGACGGCAGGTATGATACTCTTATTTAGTCAGACAAAGTTATTAGTATTTAGGACTTTAACCAATCTGGAAAATCGTTTCAGCTGACTTCAGCTGAAGTCATGAACCGGTTTATGACAGTTACGATTTCTATTACAAAACCATGATTTTTCGGATAAGGTTTAAAAAGATATTTTTTGAATATTTTCATTGATAATCCGTTTTGGAATAATATCTTTTTATATCAAAAACGTTTTTATATTGTTGAGATATGGGATTTGACTAACAGTTAATTGGTTGGATAATTTCCTTGTTTTTAAGGGATATGGGCAAATTGATTTTGATTAGATATTTACTTTGTTTTCCCACATCTTCCACCTTTACACTTTCCTGGACTTCAACAACTTGTATTTAAGAAAAGAGAAAAATGTATTTGATAGAAATCGAATCACAAGAAGTATAAAAGAAAAGGTTTTCGAGAGTTTTCAAAGTGAAAAGTTTGGAACCAAATTTTGATGATTCGAGAGGTTCAATTATTCTGTTTTATTTAGACCTAAGATATATTCGAACCTATAGTGCTCGTGCTTTCATTGATTGAATGAGGTATCAAATCTCTATTGTTTCGTGGAGTCAAGATATATATCCCAACATCACTCGTGGAGTCAGATCTCTATTGTTTCGTGGAGTCAAGATGTATGTCCTAACATCCACGTCACTCGTGGAGTATTCTGTTGCGTAGATAATCTTGGCCTTGGTTTATTTAGATGACTACAGTTATTAGGGGTGTCTATATTTGAGTTTTCCTAGTCTTGGGGTAGACTTAGTTAAACGAACTTATAGTTGTGTCTACAGGTGGAGTCTTGCAGTAGGGTCTGCAAGCAAGAGAGGCGGTAGATTGTACTTAGAGTGATTGTAGTACATTGCTGTGTCTCAACACTGGACGTAACTCTCTGACCAAGTCGGAGACGAACCAGTATACATCTTGTGTTTGTGTTTTCGCACTGATCATAAATTGTAAAACTAGGATCTCTATAACTCAAGTATTGATCTATCTTTTGAGAAAAAGTTAAAAACTTGAAATCCTCAATTCACACTCTTGAGTATTTTTGACTGGAAACTAACAGAAGATGATGTCAAACGGGAGGGAAGTAGTTGATGTTGAATGAGCATAACACGATCCCTTCTATTTGGTACCTCGATGCTTGTCCTGTTCAAGCAAATGACTTATTATTATACTCCGAGACATGAGTAGAATATCAGGCATACCCTGAATTGGTTTTGTTTCAACTACAGTCGTCTTATATTCCATTTACCCTCTGCTTGCAGCTTTGAAGACTGGAGCATTGGAGATTTTCAGAATAGCGGACAGAGCGACAAAGAGGTACCCCTCTTGGAATCCAGGTGCATTCACATTGTTTTTTCATGGCCCCAATAACAAGAGCAATTTCGTGCACTGGTTTCAACTTCAAATAAACAGGTTTACCCTGAATCAACTTTTGGTTTCAATTCATGTATTCTCAGATAAGTGAACTCCCTATTCTCACTCGTATAGAAATGATGAAAAACATAGTCTGTTTCGAAGGGGCAGAAACCAGAGGCCATTGTTCGAACTACTAAATGCATGCACATTGTAGGAGTGAGACATTCCTTCCTCTTGGTTTGCACCATTAGATTAGTCATACTGAAGTGGTCCATCAACGGGTTTAACTTTACGCACATTGCGGATATTAAGTTCTCCTCATCCCGACACTCCACTTCAACCCACCTGATATCGGTTGAGACTGACTATGTGTCATGGTCCTATTGGTTGTTTATATTTGGATCGCTTTCTCGTGTGAACAACAGAGAAAAATGTTCCCTACAGAATTTTCGTGGAGGACCCATGAAATCTGGCACGAATAGCACTTGAAATTAATTGCTTGATGACAAACCGAAGCGAAGTTTTAATGTTAGTCATTGTTTTCGTCTCTAAATTGATAGGTAGAAGTTTTAGAAAGTGTTGAATCCCAAATCAAATCGTGCTTCTCCTTCTAGGGCAAATCTCCAACTGTCATGCATATGCTTTGATGAATGCTTCCTGATCTCAAACATATGCTGTTTGTCGGCAAATTCGCATCATCGCAAACAGTCAACATCAGGTCCAGTTATCGCTGAATTGATGGATAGTAGCATAGTGTGTCTCGCCATCACCGTCTTGTTAAAATATCGCTTCAGCATCGTTCATTGGAGGAAGCTGTCCTGTTAATCTTATGGTTCTAACTATCAGTATACTTACTAACCTGGCCTTGCAGCCGCTAAACCAAAACTTGATAGGGGACCAAACTGTCTATTTATAGTGTATCTGCACATGTATACCTGGTGTGCTGATCATAGAAAACATATTGAAGATGACTAGACGGGAGACAACATCGTGATGCTAAGCTGTTTGGTCCATTCTTGGCAGTTTGATGCTTGACTATGATCCAACCCACGAGTTTGTATGTAGAAGACTCAATCACAACCCTCAAGGTGGGCTCGCTCGCAAGGTACGACCTCGTGGTTCACGTGTGTCCAGCACTTTATGTTCGCATTGTGGTCTTCAACTCCGTCCATCGTACTGTTACTGTCCGGAAATGGACTAGTTATATGTCTTGCTATCATCAAATTATAGGGGTATGATGATGGAGGATTGATAACCTCAAAATTATCAAGCCTTTATCATATGGGTTTAGTGCTTCGAGGACGTGTCACCGCTCGAGACCATACCTGGAAGACTTGGTTCTGAAACTTGATTCGATCTCATGTTATGACATCAAGAGTCATTAGAATATTTTGTCATGATACTGGTCATCATAGCCTTACGCCCTTGTATTGATACAACCAGGAAGTGGTTACCGTGTCAGTAACCAGTGGTTACTGTGTCATCGCCTTACGCCCCTTGTATTGATACAACCTGGTTGTATCATGATACTGAAATATTTCATTGCAAATTTAGCATTTTGTCAAATTTTATGTCATATATAGCTATGAGAAGGGCAATTGTTATTTTTTCCAACTCATAAAATTTGGTGCACTAACCCCTACGCAAAGAAAACAACATGTGGTTTTTTTTTGTTTTTTTTTGTCCATCGATTCACCATATATTATAGCACGAATACTATTGGAATGATACTGCTAAATTTTAGCTAATTGACACGGTTCATACTCAAATTAAAACTTTGTCTATACCCAAATGACATGAAACATTGGACTTGCTAATAATGGTATCGAGTTCCTTGCATGGTTGATGAACTTGTTGCATCAAAATTGTTTCGTGTTGATTAAAAAAAAAAGTTAGGGCATGTTTGGTTTCTGTTTCCTTCTCCCCCTCCTCTTCTGCTTCTTTCTTTTTTTAGATGAACACGAGTGTTTGCTATCGATTCATGTTTTTCAAATGGATTAAACGAAAAAAAAAAATTGTTATTGTTTTTTTATTTTTGTTTCGTTTGAATACAATGTGGAAGAATCTCTTTATAATAAATCATTTGATTTTATAAAAAGATTTTTGTTTTCATTATTAGTTTTTTATTTTAATTATTGATTTTATTTTTCACATTTTAAGTTGTAATATTAAATAGGCTTCTGTCAACTTAAAAGTTTCAACTTAGTATTACCCAAAAAATATATAAAAGAAAAACCTATAGGAATTTTAGGACACAATCCTAATGATAGCAAGTGCCTAGATAGAGAACCAAATGGATGTAGTAATCAAATTAACACCTTTTCTATCTATGATTAACACCTTTTCTATCTATGATTAACGTATGATTTATACACCTATCATATGATGGTGGATGCGAGTGACTATAACTAGTTCCCAAGTGGCGAGACAAGCTGCAAACCTTGCACGCAAAGCTCAACATGAGCAAATCAAAACGAGGCAACATGCCCACTTGTGGCTCCCAGTACACGTATAGTTCCCACTAATTAAATAATCTAAGGATTTTGTATTATCGTATAAGAGGCGTGTGAGATTGATTTAAAATCTTATTTGATTTTATGTCTTTCTGAAATTAAAATCAATTTCAATCAAATGCTAAACAATCATTTAAAATTGCTGTTTCATAATCTTCACAGAAATGATTGTGGAAGTGATATATGCTGTGAGTTTAGGGGAAAAGTAGCATATACAGTTTTATTGAAGTTTTTTTATTTTTTAATTTGGATGACGAGGGTGTTCGTGCCAACTCACGCGCACCTCGACCAATAAAAAATGGGGTTTTTATTTCCTTTGATGTAATTAATTAAAATAGATAGAACCTTTACATTGTTTGTATGTTATAAATAATCAAACGCTTAAAATTGAATACGTCGCTCTGTTTTATTTAATGATGCACTCTGTTTTCATGAAACAGAGCGTCGTTTGATATGATATAGAGCGCATATGTAAGAATGGAAAATTTTTAAACAACACAAGCAGTAAGAAAAGAACTGGATACAGCATAAATTCTGTAATTGTTCATGATATTTAATGAAACGAAATTGAAAGAAACGTTACATGGTTTGAAAGGTGTATAGACACATTACGTATTAAAAACATGAAGAAATCACACAATGGGCTCACGACAAGTTTTTCTGTTGTGATGTCTGAATTTGTGACACCTTGTGCACTTAATGTCCCTTGTTTCCTTGCCACTTGACAAAATACGTCGCTTTTTGGGCCTACCTGGCTGCCTACTTGAACATGACGGAGCGATTTCTACAACTGTGGTCGTCGTAATTTGATCGACAATCGATGAAGGTACATAATTTTTGCAATTGTGGGCACGGTCATCACCTCAAAGATCTAATCTGATGATTTATTAACCTTGTAAGTACGGGCTGTTCTGAATAATTTGTTCAAAGTGTTCAACATCCTGGGACATAATATGTCATTCCACCCTTCAGCATCTTTTCAACAATCACAAAACCACTCCATTAGTTTAATGCAGATCTGATCCACCATCTAGCTGATCGTAAGTTAACGCACACCTAAAAGCCAAGCATTGAATGATTCTGCTGCATTGGTTGTCATCTCACCGTAGCGACACCCGACAACAAAACTGATTGTCTACCTTTCATAGCATCAAAGATTCCAGAAAATCAACGAGTAAGCTTACTCCTATTTACTAGAATTTTTCAATCGAATTATAAAAATTCGTTACTGTTGGAGCATATGCACATCTCTCAAAGGTGTCTATAATTTTCTGTTTGTGCAATACAGACATATTAGTCTCTCTATACCTTATTTTGAGATTGTCCTTGAGGTGACGAAGGCAGTAGGAAAGTGCATGTTCCCCAAATACCACTGAAAATGCTTGCAACAGGCCCAGATTCCGATCTGATACGAAATTGATTTTTCGTTCTACAGGAATAACATGTCGTAACTCTGTAAGAAACCAATGCCAGCTGGTGTAAGACTTTTTATCCATCACTGCAAAGGCCAAGGGAAAAAGTCCTGCAATTTCAATTTATTAAAAAAGATTATTAGTCGTTGTTTAACAAAAACAGAGCACCTGTTTCAAGCGGAACAGAGCGCCTTTGTTAAAAAAAATTTCTCTTTAAATAATTAAATGCATATCCCTGTTTGCATCTTTCCCTATTACTCCTAGTATAACTCCATTATAATCTCTCTTGAAGAAGGTGTCATCCAAAAAAAACAACGGCATACAATGTTTGAATCTGACAATAGAAGCACGGAATGAAACGAATAGCCTGAAAAATTTGTTTGTTTCATCATCTACATCCAGGGTTATTTAGAGTCCTGGATTTGTTCTTGAAAGAGCTTCAACATATGGCTTAAGTTGGGTAAAAGACTCGTACAATCTCCGTCAACCATCATTTTTGCCATATTCCAGGATTTCTTATATGTCAAATCCAATCCATAGTTAGATTGGAAGTGATTGCTGAGCTGATTGCTTATTATGTGCGGGTCACGACGCATCATTTCTGATACAGCCTCGGTTAATCTGTAATAAATCGAAAATTTTATCTTTCCGAATAATCATTTTAATTATAAAATCGGACTCGTTATTTAATTCTGGGAATTTTCATATATCTATTACGACAAAAGGTTATAAAAATTATACCAAATATAAACCTAAGGGATAAAGAAATCCTAAATTATCTCAATTGGGTCAATCGGATCGCGACACGTGGCGAACTCTATCCCCTTATCTTTTCCTCCCTCCCCCTATTTCTTTCCCTGCCCGACACACCCCCCGGCTCCAACCGATCCCCACCCCGACACCCGACCA
>JAOVYX010014946.1:0-59517 GCA_035668315.1 Drosera spatulata | reverse complement strand
GACCCTTGGGCGTCTTTACAGGTTGATCCCCTGTTTCGAGTGACCCCGGACTTTAAGCTTCTAGAAGAAGCTATGGACTTACATATTTAGCCATGGTCACAGTGTTAACAAGAGGGTATCTGTGGTTTGTCATGTATGTTAATTGTATGACAGATTTTGTTGTGGTTTTAGGACATATTGTTTCTCTCTTTCTTTCCTTTTTGTGCTTCCTCTGAAGAGGGGGCTGGCATGTTACTGAGCTCGTATAGCTCACGGCGTTGTTTTTCTCTTGTTTTTCTTTTTTTTGTTTTTTACTTTTCAGGTGCAAGAAATGAGGAGGAATATTGATTAAGATCCGATTTATAATGTAATATTTATATTTGGGACTTAACTTCTCAGTTTCTGTTGTCAAATGTGTAACAAATAAGTGCGCTTGTGGACTTAGATTCCTGATGCCTAAAGTGTATAATTATTTAAATTTCATTCTGTGCTAAGTTATGTTGAATTGTCTGGTGAAGGTTTGTGGGACCCTAGCGGCAGTAATGCCACGAGGGTTTTCAGAAAAGGACTTGAAAATCGGGGAATTACAATAATAGTCTGTATCTGGTGGCCCACAATGCTCTCCATCCTAGACTGCAGATTACTAACCTGATTTTCAGACTAAGCATACTAACAACATCATGGTTTTACTGTTAAGTTTTGTTCATCAATTTCTATGCAAGTGGAGGGATTATACATTTCTATCATAACCTATTGCCCATAAGTCAATTGTGTGACAAGGGTTATGATGTGAACTTCACCAAAGACCTGTGTGAAGTAAGAGACCTCAAAACGAATGAGGTTAAGCTGATTGGGAGAAGACATGGCAATGTTTACATTGTGAATTTCATGAACTCTTCATCCAATGGCACCACTTGTTTCTGCACAAATGAAACAAAAAAAGCGCCATGGCTCTAGCACAAGAGATTGGCACATGTAAACATCAAAAATCTCTCAAAACTTGCCTCTCAGGACCTAGTTAGAGGCTTAAAAAAGATTAAATTTTGTAAGGACAAGCTATGCGTCACTTACCAAAGTGGCAAGCAAACAAAGACAAGTTTTAAAAGTATCAATACTGATCAAACAGTAAGGGTGCTAGAGCTACTGCACGTGGAACTATTTGGTCCATTTGAGGTTGAAAGCCTGAGCAGGAAGAAATACACATTAGTCGTTGTAGATGATTACTCTAGGTACGCATGGGTATTCTTCCTACACAAGAAAAGTGACATATGTGATGTGTTAACAAGACATCTCAGACAAATTTCAACCAAAAAGGGTCTAGAAGTCGTTGCAATGCGAAGTGATCATGGAACTGAGTTTGATCAATATGGTTTTGATCAGTATTGCAATGACAATGGAGTTAGACATAAATTTTCTTCTCCTAGAACACCACAACAAAATGGGATTGCAGAAAGAAAAAATAGGACCCTTATGAAAGCTGCTACGATGATGCTGCATGACTCTAAACTACCTAAATGTTATTGGGCCGAGGCAGTAAATACAGTATGTTATGTCCTAAATAGATGTCTTGTACACAAACTATACAACAAGACTCCATATGAGCTGTATAAGAGAAAGGTCCCTTCCATAAGTTATGTTTATGTCTTTGAATTTAAATGTTATATTCATATTAATGAGAAAATCTATACAGGAAAATTTAGGTCAAAGGTAGATGATGAGATCTTTCTAAGATACTCTTCTATTAGTAAAGCTTTTAGAGTGTTAAATATGAGAAGTAACACAATTGAAAAAACTGTTCATGTTTTCTTTGATGAGTCTAACCCTGCAGACATACAGGAAAAGAATGAGGACGATACAATACTGTATGTTAATGTGAATGCTGAGCAAATTGCAGAAGAGCAGCACATAATAAAGAAATCGCAGAAGAGCCTCCACATATTGTAGAAGAGTTTCCTGCAATAGGTACTCAACAGGCTACAGAAGAATTATCTACAGCAGGGTCTCAACAACAAACTGCGGATAATGGAAGAAATAGGAGACAACGGGCGGAAGATCATCCATCAGAGAACATCATAGGTAATGCAAATGATCCAGTTAGGATAAAAGGGCCACTGCTGAGGAATGTCTTTATGCATTCTTCATTTATGAAGTAGAGCCTAAGAAGATTGAAGAAGCCCTTAAGGATAGTGACTGGATCAATATCATGTAAGAGGAACTCAATGAGTTTAAGAGAAATGAGGTATGGCATTTAGTTCCTAGACCAAAGAATTATCCTATTGTAGGATGCAAATGGGTCTTTAGAAACAAAAGTGATGAAAATGGAACTATGGTTAGGAATAAGGCTAGACTTATTGTTAAGGGATACTCACAGGAGAAGGGTATCGATTTCGATAAAACCTTTACTCCTGTGGCTAGACTTGAAGCAATAAGAATGTTCTTGGCATATGTTGTATATATGGACTTTAAGGTACATCAAATGGATTTCAAAAGTGCATTCCTTAATGGAAAATTGCATGAAGAAGTATATGTAGAACAACCACCAGACTTTGAGGACTATAAGTATCCAGAACAAGTCTACAAGCTTGACAAGGTCCTCTATGGACTGAAACAAGCTCCAAGAGCTTGGTATGAAACCTTGTCAAGTTTCCTCATTGATCACTGTTTTAAGAGAGAAAAGGTAGACACAATCCTTTTCATCAAAAATCACAAGGATCATATCTTATCGGTCAAATTTTATGTTGATGATATTATTTTTTGAAGTACTGACGAGAAATTATGTGATAGATTTTCCAAGCTCATGACATCCAAGTTTCATATAAGCCTAATGGGAGAGCTCAAGTACTTCCTGGCTCTTCAAGTACAGCAATGTAATAAAAGAACTTTCATAAGTCAATCTAAGTACCTTAAGAATATGATCAAAAAGTTAGGTATGGAGAGTGCCTCAACAATGAAGACATCAATGAGCTCAACAATCAAAATAGACAAAGATGAGTCTGGAACATCAGTTGATCAGAAGTTGTATAAGGGCATCATAGGTTTTTTGTTGTACTTTACTATCAGTAGACGTGATATTCTATACTCTATGTGTTTATGTGATAGGTATAAATCATCTTTGGTTGCACATCGGTTTGTGCAAGCTTCAGGTTTCAAATCAAAGGAGTTTTCTTTCTAATGTAGTGATTTAGTGTATAGAAGATCCTGAGAATTCCCACCAAAGAATGGTTAGTCTAGTGTATGGTAGTTGGTTAGTGTGTTTGTTATAAAAATCCCATGAAAGTAGGGATAAGCAACAAACAACTGTCCATATTCTTTTAAGGCACGTTTTCAGAGTAAAAAATATTAATAAAATATTAATAAAATATTAATAAAATATTAAAGGCATTTGACTCTTCAGAAAATGCAAAAAACAAAAACATAAAATCTCAACCGCAAATCGACAAGTAAAACAATTCTTAAAAACTTGTAGTGCTCATGAGACTACTGGTACCAAAACCACAATACTCAAAACGTTTGAAAAACTTTTACCTTTGGTGCTCTTAAAAGACTATAGCTCCAAATATATTTGGACTACACTTCCAAATCACATGAAGGCATATTATAGCTCCAAATGCTTTCACATGCTTTGATATGTGGAATACACTTCACTTCGACCAAGAATATTCAACTCCTCCTTCAATAGGACCAAGAGCTCTCTATATCCTTTTCATGAAATGCTTCCAGTATGAGTGTACACGTTCATCAACCTGCAACACTCACACAAAACACATCAAGATACCTTGTGGAATATAGAGTTCGTTATCTTCAAAAACTAAGGGATACCGAAGGATACATAAAAAAAAAGTTCAACAGAAAGGATCTCCAGTGTCATTCCCTGATTCCCTGCTCGGTCCCTATCTCCCAGGCCACCATGATTAGAACTATGACTTTGCGACATAGTCGGATGGTCATGTTCGATACTGTGACGATTGTTTGATCTCCACGATTATTGTTGACTTGACTTAAGGTCTTTCTTGTCACCAGATCAAAGGATCCCACGGTGAGCGTCAAACTACTTAAATAGAAAATAATAATGAATCGAACGGTCAAGGATCGCCGATCTTATGATAACCACATGACAGTGATGATGACGGGACCGTCTAACGATGACCAAGACCTAGAGTAATATTCGTATATGTGTAATAAGATGATCGTGCCTTGCGTTGTTCTCTTCTATTTATGGAGTTATTAGCTTGTCCATCAAGCTATTTCTTTGAAGATTTGTGCTAAAAAGATAATTAGGAAAATAACATCGAAAAAAGAAGGTTAATGTAGTATTATCTAATTAATAACTACGATAGTGTTTTTAATCATTAGATTTACTATATTTGAAATTGAAAAGATTTTTCTTTTCTTTTTATTCTTTGATTCAATGGTTGAAAACACTCTCGCAATTGCTAGTTGGCTAATACTACATTAACCACTTTTTACCGAAATATCATATGTTTGGAAGAATATAGATATTTTTCATGAATATCATTATTATTCCCTTAAATCTTCTTGTTTGTAGATTTCTCATATTTTTTGTTGATCACAATTAATCATTAGAGAATAATAATTACGTCATTATTTTTATAACCATCGATAACAGTATTGCAAGAATCTTCTTAATCTACTTTGATACCAATGCACTACACCACCACATATCAAGTGTCAATTTCATGATCTACTCTGATACCAACTCAAAAAATTAGATCTATCGAAAGTTTACATTGATGGTAGAAGATCAATTATAGATCTTAACAGAAATCAAGATATCATGGACAGTAACAAAAATGAAATACTCCCTCCATCTCCAAAAGGTTGCATTTCTTGTACACATAAACCAAAACCAAAAAGATGATGACATTATGAATGCTCCGTGGGATAAGCAAACGATTCTTTTTTGTAAATTTATCGTGAATATCAAACATAATATATGTCATGAACTATAACACTGAGACAAAATGATATTCACATCAGATCGTTTATTAATAAAAAATAATACATCAAAATATATAATAAATAATATAATTATTATATAATATTATAACTAATATGTAACGGGGAACAGAACAGCAATGGCAGACATTAATTGAGGTTCTGGACAGAGACACTGCATGTAAAAGGAAAAGAAAACGTAAGAACAGCAGATAAAGCATAGGAAAGGCAGATCTTCAGCAAAAAAAATTTAATTGGGACCAGCTGTCTTGTAAAGTGTTGGACCATCCATTTCACTAGTGGGTGAAAATGCCCAAATTGGTCCCCAATTTTTCGGGGTAATGTATATTTCAACCCCTTTTTCCTCAATTAATCGTAGAATAATAGTGTAGGTTTGAAGCAATATATTGTTTTGCTTTTTACGCTTTGGTTTTTGATAAAAATGCATCAAGAAAAATAAGTTCATTATGAAGTAATTTTTTTCTTAATCTTAACTTATAAGGTTAAAGATTTGATATTTTTTAAAAACTTCCTCATACATGAAAGGAAAAAATGCATACCAAGGCAACCAAGACAAAGTTAAACTTATATAGATTTATTATTTTGTGACTTTTGTCTAGTTGTGGTTTTGTTTTCTTGATAAAAATGCAACCAAGGCAAAGTTAAACTTATGTAGCTGTAATCACAATCCACTTGAATGGAATACGATGTTGTCTACTTTTTGCTTTTGTTTTAGTGAAGTTCCAAGTTTGCAACTACTGAATTGGGCTCAAAAACTCAATCATATAAGAACAAAACTACGCTTATTTAACATGAATTTTTAAAAGTTTTGTTTCCGTATTAAGATGAATATTTATTTTTCTTTGACATATACCTCAAGTCCTAATCTATTATTAATATTTTATGATAAATTTATAATAACATCCTTATATCATCATGTTGTTAGGGCTCAACTCAAACTTATCTCGATAAACATGAAATGTTAACTATCACAATTTAATTGAAAAGGATAAAATAGTGTTTTATAAGATGCAAGGTTGTGTTGAAATTTTATTATAATTATAATATTATTCAACTTGACCTTACTGTCTTTAACATTAAAGGTTTGCTATATGAGATTAGAGGGTATTGTTATATGGAAGTTGCATGTTTATGGGTTTAGAAAATATATCATGATATAAATATGTTTAATAATAAATAAATAAATAAATTTTGAATAATATAAATAAATGATTGAGATTAGGCTATTATGCTTTAATTTTAATCATTTATTTTGGTCGTTAACTCTCAATAATCTCTTTATTACTAGATGTACATATGACATGACATATATTTTTTTTCTTTTATATTTATATGGCAATATTCATTGGTTTCCTATCTTACAGCAACTCCACCCATGAGCTCTCATTTGGATTGTCATAATCTTTTTAACAACATGAATGACAACTTTGAGAAAAAAGATGTTGTATTTTACACCTATAATTGCTATTTTTATTGTCAAAAAGTGGAAATAGTAACTAAAGTCCCAAGTTTTATGTGTGCAAGATATTTGACCATGTCAAATTTGAGAACAAAGCATTTGTTAATTTGAAATGTGTTGATGTTGATATATATGATAATGCCGTTATTGTTGCAAAATTTGAGAAAAACATTGCATTGCCATTTTTTGGCAATGAATTTGACAATGAAGTGTAGATTGATTTTTTCATTTTAATTGTCAAATTTACAAATGACAATGCAAATGATATTGGGATAGAATTGCTCTTAAAGTAAGTCCAATACAAGTGCTGTATGGGTTGGCCTGTTTATATTGTAATAATCGCTCCAAGAAATTGCATTCCAATGGACAAGCTCGCTCATACATGACAACATTTATCTTTTTGTCATATGATGTGGCGTATTTGACGATGAAAATGGCTTTTATCATTTTTTCCTACTCTCAGCAAAACATGATGCATGATCTCCAAAAGAAAAAAACAAGGAAAAACAACAACATAGATGACATGTTTCTATCCATTGATTTATATAGGGGTGAGAAAAATAAATCAAAAACCAAAAACTTGATGTTAATCGAACCGAAAATATTACTCGGTTACGGTTTTTATTTTTTGATTTTTCATATTTTCATATTTTCGGTTTTTCGATTAATCGAATAACCAAAATTTTTTTTCTTTTTAAATTATATTTATATAATATTTTTCTATCCTATAATTTTTACAATAATATATATTCGTTTTTATTTTTAACGATGTCATATTTCATTTCTTCTCCCATTACCTCAAACCAAATGGGGACAGTAATCTTTTTAATATCTGCCCAATATAGATACTGAATTTTATGTTTGCTCCCACAAATTATTCGCATAACTAAGCATCCAATATACAAGAGCATTGTTATAAGATTAAATACGTCATATATATAAGATTAAATTACATAATTTAAACTATCATTAATATTTTATGAGAATTTAACAAAAAAAAGATATTTGATTGATTTACGATATGAGTTAAAGTTCGCATCAATAAATCTAAAAATCAAATTGTTTTACCTTAAATTGGGAGGAAGGGATAATGAATCATGAATTTGATTTAACTTCGTTGGAAACTATCTATGTGGAAGAAGAATTAAACAGTGCATCTTCCTCTTCCAAATCTCAATTTAAATAATTTCAAAAAAAAATCTCAATTTAAATGATAATTGAAATCGAGTTAAGTTAAGTAAGTAGAATTATTGCAAAAGAATATATGATCATATAAAAATAAACTACTTCCATCCCAAGAACAATGTAATAGTGTTTTTTTAGGAAAAAAAAAATTAATGCAACATTAGCGAACAATTTAATGTGATCTTTTTTTAACCGTTGAATCAAAAAAAATAATAATAATTTCACATCCAGTTAATCTAACAGTTAAAAAGAAGGTCATAGTTATTAATTGATTAATTCTACATTAGCCTTCTTTTTTCGTTTTTTTTTTCCACTTTGTCTCACAAAAAAATTAACATTTCCTAATGTTTTCGAAAAAAGTAGCAAAGTTAATGCATAATTATAATTCAACATATTGGACATTTATATATCTGTCCTAATAGAATTACAAATTTTTTTAATTATCACATAAATTACACCTCATTAATTATAATTTTCTTACCGGCTCTCAGCTATAACACTAAATTCACTAATTTACCTACTTTACCAATTAATACTAAAATAATCAAAATTTATTATGAAGAAAATAATTCAAATAAGACAATGAAATACTCCTTTCGTCCCATAATTATTGCAACATATACGTATTTATATTATTTTATACACATGAATATAAGTCTCATTTTTATATTAAATCACGTCTGATCGTCTCGTAATATATATTACATTGAAATATGTAATTTACACAATCATCGATATTTTACGATATTTTAAAAACATTATTTTTCATCATCGTTATACGTATATTAAATTTTATATTGATACATATATAAAATTAAAATATTATAATAATTTTGAGACGAACATCAAAATGATTTCAATAACATGGTACACTGACTTTCAATGGGGAGTTGAAAACGATGGTATACGGACTTCATATAGTTAATCGTCCCTCCATCGAATACTGCACTACTAACCATTGTCCGGTCAGCCACTTGCGGGTCAGCACCACAAAACTCGTTGCCCTGCCCGCTGCCCTCCTCCCAAATGTCTCTCTCCCCCAATATTCTCTCTCTTTTTCTTTTTTTTGTTGCTCTCTCCCCCATTATTATTTCTTTGGTCCGAATATTTCTTCCCATTTTCATTTTAATTTTATTTCCTTTTCCCTCTCCGTTTAGATTGGGACAGATAAGATCAGACAAGGAAAAAAACAAGGGAAACAAACACTTTCCAAAAAACACAAAAAAAAAAAAAAAAAAAAAAACAAAACAGGGAGAGATAAGGAGCACACACTGGCCAAGTCTATACTGTTACAAGAACACCAAACTCAACTCCACTCCCTGTATCAAATCCACTTTCTTCAACGCCTTCATCATTAATCGAGATAATCTAATTTGATTGTCTGTTTTTGTGCGTTTCGAGTTCGATTGGAATAATTCATGATTTCACTCCCGATCTCGTTTCGAGTAAGACCGTGTACATCTGGTTTTTTTTTTGACCTTGTACATGACGAAAATACCTGAATTGTGTCATTTGATTTCGATCTTGTTGAGCTTGAATCAATCCAAGCCGGCCAGATTTTTATATGTTTTGTTTGGATTTTTCTGCAGAATGAAATTATTGTTCAATGCTTTCGTGCTTATAATTCGAGCTGCACGGAGGTTGAATTAATTCATTGATTATTCATTCTTCCATTGATGGAGAGGGAATCTCGAAGAGGGATGCCAGATGAGATCGTGGAGTGCGTCATCACATACGTCACAGATGCGCGTGACCGTGCCGCGATCTCCCTGGTCTGTCGCCGATGGTACGAAGTGGACGCGCTGACTAGGAGACACGTCACGATCGCGTTCTGCTACACGGCGACGCCAGAGCGATTGTTGACTCGATTTCGTAACATAGAGGAGCTGAAGCTGAAGGGGAAGCCGAGGGCGGCGATGTTTAATTTGATTCCCGAGAATTGGGGCGGATACGTGACGCCGTGGATCGGTATTGCGGATTCGTTTCCCAGGTTGAGATCGCTTCATTTTCGGCGCATGATTGTGGGTGATGCGGATCTGGCGATGCTGGCGAACTTGAAAGGGAGGTTGTTGGAGTCGTTGACGTTGGAAAAGTGTTCTGGTTATTCCACCGATGGACTTCTTCATGTCGGCCGCAATTGCAGGTACTTGTTGGCTGAATTTCTGATCCGATTTTGCATTTATGTTATGCTTTTGGTGTTTTTTTGGATAAGATTTTTGATATTGTTGTGAATTGAACCCAAATTGGGATTGATTGTGGTGCCAACATGATTAATCACCCCAAATTTGGACGATAATTCGGGCCAAATTGGTGATTGGTCGGTTAACACACACAATCGAGGAGCTGATGGTTGGTCAATTCGTTAGTTGTTAAATAGATTTGGTAAATCATGTTTGTGTCTCCGTGATTTTGGCTTGAATTTTGGGATCTAATTGTTGATCGGATTTTCGTATTCGAAATTGATCAGTTATGATGAAGGATATATCGTTGTCAGTTCTGTTGTCATGTCCAGGTGAGCATAGATTGCAGAACTGTTGCGTGATGCTCACTTTCTGTATGCTAGGAGGCTTGTGTGAACTGTGAAGAGCTTCCACCTACTACTTTTTTTTTTTCTTCTCAAAAGCCGAATGCTTTTATGTGTATTTTCTCCTAAGTAGCTGATTGTGATTCTTTTTTGGCTGTTTGACTGTAAAGTTCATGAGCCTTGAAGATTTTTGTGATTGTTTTTTTCCATTTCTTTTTGCTTCTCTCTTTTCTTTGTACACGATTTGGGAGTTTATGGGTGCGTATGATCAACTGTGAGATTCAAGAATCTTTTAGAAAGAGTTTGTAAATCTGCACAGCAACTTATTGATGTTTTGTGGTAATTGCGCATTTTTCAAGTTTGGAGATTGCTACTGTCAATAAGGTTCTCGTCAGCCTTGGCTCTTTTTCTAACAACATTAATCAAAATAAAAATAGAAAATTGAGGAAGAGTTGGTGGAGCTTGTTTATCTTTTGTGGGTGTTGAATATTCAATTACAAAAAGCTTCTGTTACATTATCTTTTTGTACTTTTTAGATCTATTGAAATTTTTAATCCTTGTACATTTGAGTATTGAGTAATACTTTTCATGGGGTTCGCATGTTTAGATGGGTGTGTCATAAACACCTGTGCAGAGGTTCATGATGCGTACTCAAGACTCATGCTTATTTTACTTCTTCACTTGGAGGCATTGCATTGACTTAATTGACAGAAGATTATACTTGCAAGTGTGTGCCCATTATAGAAGAGACAGGCCTTTCCTTTTTTAATGCTAGTACTATCCCCTTAACTCTGTATTGTTAATTTTTGGTGCTGTGCCCCTACTAGAATTGCTTGAGAAAACCTTACAAATTATGGTGTAAAATATAAACGGTTAAGTTTGCTACCTTGGGTTTGCCTAGGACATGTTGCCTACTTCCCCTTTTCTTCCGTTGATGGGGCTTTTCAGATCATATGGCAATAATATCAACTCTCGCTGCTAATATGCGTTATCTGCTGTAATGTGCTGTTGTGAAGATTCCTCGTTCTGGTAGTTCCTAGACGAACTTTTTCTCATCATATTTTTGTTACAGCTTGCTGGAGACTGACCATTCACATGTTATTAGTATCTGTAGTACCCTTTATTCACTTGCTGTAAAAAAGAGGATGATTTAGATCGTTTGAGAACTTATTCCTTGATCTGAGATGTTTTTGCATGGTTCTATGGTAGCCGTATGGGCAATAAGGCCATCATCTTCCTTGAACTGACCCTATGCTATTCTGTAAGTTCATCATATATGTGGCAACATGACCTTTGTTCCTCTAAGCCATCGACAACAAATGGAGTGACTCATACATTCTACATAGGTTCAAGATTTCACATAATTCAAATGTGCTTTTCTCAACGAGAACTTCCCATAATCCCATCTGGCGCTATTTCGGGTCTACATGTCGACATTGTGGGTGACATGGAGCACACCATGATGATACTTTGTAGAAGCATGGCTTTCACACTTAAAACCAATTGTCAATAGGTGGAGTGGCTTATGAACTATGCATATAGGTCCAAGAATTCCCACAATTTCAATGTGGTTTTCTCCACAACATTGTCTATACATCGATAAAAATTTTGCTTGTAAATGCTATCTCCACAATACACACATTCTCAATTGGTTCAGCGTTGAGTAACTGGCTGCATGTTTTCGAGTTTCTTGTATTCATTGTTACACTTGGTTTATCTATGGTGGATTAAGTTTTAGTGCTTGTGACTCATGAGAGATGTTACTATTATTGGAGTCAGGAGAAACCATTCATGCTGCGAACTATGCTTGAAAACCCGTTTTGTGACAATGTTGTTGCTCTTTACTTCTTTAAACCTTGGCTTGAAAACCCGATTTCTTGTTTGGCTTTTTGTTTCCAATCAATGTCCTCAACCCAATGTTTTGAAAAGCATTGGCTCGCCAGCGCGGTTTGGTCATCTTCTAGCGCACAGTGTTGCTATTTGGTTTGCAACATTCTTTTAGTATAGGATCAGGATATTATCAATCTCTTGCAAACAATTGGTTCAATGACAGGGTAAGTTTTTCACTAGTAAAATTTATGCTGTTCAAATTTTCTGTATCTCATTTTTTCTTTGAAGATGCTTCAGTGCTGTTTGCAATACAGGTTGAATACAATTGCTAATAAAATAGGGGACCTTGATTCTTAGATTAATAGGTACACTGCATACTTTTCCGTTCTCTATCTGATTTGGATAATGTTTATGCAGGAATCTTAGGTCCCTGATCATGGAAGACTGTAGCATCAACGAGTGGAATGGTGATTGGCTTCATGAGCTTGCCATCAATAACACAGTTTTGGAGACATTGAACTTCTACATGTCATACCTTGAAAAAGTTAATGTCAACGACTTAGAACTCATTGCTAGGACCTGTCCTTTGGTATCATTGAAAGTTTGTGATTGTGAGATCCCCAACCTAATTACCATATTCCAATCAGCTATCAAATTGGAAGAGTTTGGCGGTGGATCTTTTAAAGAACCAGTGGACCTAGAATTCTATCCATCTATCACATTCCCCGCTAGGTTGCGTTCTTTGTGTATAACATACTTGGGGAGAGACGAGATGCACTTGTTTTTTCCTGTTGGACATTTGCTTAAGAAGTTGGAACTGGTTTATGCATTGCTTGACACAGAAGATCATTGCACGCTTATAAGGAAATGCCCCAATTTGGAGGTTCTAGAGGTAAATATCAAACTTTACTTCTCCACTTAAATTTGTCTCTAATTTTGTCGTGAGTATTTTGCTTTCCAAGCTTGTAAAATTTCCTGTTTTTGTCTTGCTAGGAATTTAAGAACATTCCAATTAAAATAAAACAGAAGAATTTTTTGATGGGGAGGAAAACAATTTTTGCTAGAAATTTAAGAAACAAATCACTTTCAACAGCAAATAAAGCATTCTTTTTTCTTGCTAGTCATTGAATGTCATGCTTTATAGTTTCCTTTATGCTTTTTGTTGTGCTATGGTTTTCCATGATTCATAAATGAAATGATGGCATTGTCCTTTTTTGGGATGGTTGGGGGCCTCTAAGTTTGTGGTTAATTGAATGCCTAGTCATCAGCTTAAAGCTAGATGAGAGATTTTCCTCGGCGTGTACTTATTTAAAACATTTTCTTATGCAAACTATTGAAGTTAAGGCTGACCCATAAATCAGACCGATCGGACGTTTCTATCAAGATTGTCTTGTCTATAGATTCAAATCTCGATTAAAACAGTCACTTCATTTGCGAGGCAAGGCCGTATATATCATCCTTTTTCTGAACGTTGATTTAATTGGAAGTCTTTTGACCCTAGGTAAGGTGAGGTTTTTTTTTAAAGTAAAAGTCTGAGGTGGAATGTGCTTTCTCCAATTTAAAAAGCATAAATAGCAATGGTGTTCTTGAGTTCAAAATTCAAGATTTTGGACAGCATTTCTACTAGTAGCTTTTAAGAAATGGTCCTCAAAGACTCATTTGCAGAAGATAAGAGCTTTTGTCATCAGCATAAAGTGGCGTAACAGTGGTTAGGATGATGCTTGCACCAAATCCTGGCCGTCGGAGTCATCCATGATAGAGCTTACTGGTTTCAGTGTAAACTAAACAGGAGCCAGTGTAACGTTGAACACTTTGAAAATGTTGGTTATGAATACAAAGGCTGAGACGGTAGATATCTTTCTTGTTAAGATAAATGGACTGATCTATGGGATGAGAACAGAGCACACAAAACTGTAGTAACGAATGCATATGAATACATGTTCCCTTATCTGTTGGTATAGAATGTTCGTGATAGGATGAAATGTAGTGATTGTTCATATAGCATACATATAGGTGAAAAACCTAAACTCAACACAGGACATCAGATATCCCACCTATTTGAAACATGAACATAGATGTAATACCATCTGTGAGAGGTTAATCTTCACTATTTCTTCCATGCCCTAATGTAATGAATTGCGTCGTCGCTAATGGATTTTAAGTATTTGCCTGTTGGATTCTGAAACAAGGATAAATGTACCAACTTCTTTACTGTGTAGTTGAATGTGCCAAGCCACCTCAGTTTACCTATGATATGGGCAATGTATAGCGAAATTCGATAGGAAAGGGTTCCTGGAATTTCATTCGTATCCTTCAGCACCATGCTAAACTTTGCCCTGGGTTTTATCATCTACAGGCAAGGAATGTCCTCGGTGACAAGGGACTGGATATCGTCTCCCAGACTTGCAAGAAGTTGAAGAGACTACGTATTGAACGAGGGGCTGACGAACAGGGGATGGAGGACATAGAAGGTGTGATCACACAAAGGGGTTTGATCTCTCTATCCTTGGGCTGCCATGATCTTGAATACTTTGCCTTCTATGCCTCCGATATAACCAACGAGGCCTTGGAATCAATTGGAGCGAATATGAAGAATCTCTCAGATTTTCGTCTTGTCTTACTAGACAGAGAAGAGAAGATCACTGACCTTCCCCTTGACAAAGGAGTACGAGCACTTCTAATGGGTTGCCAAAACCTTAAAAGATTTGCTTTCTACCTCCGATCAGGGGGATTGACAGATTTGGGTCTCAGTTACATTGGACAGTACAGTCAGCATGTTACATGGATGCTTCTGGGCCATGTCGGACAATCTGATGAAGGAATCCTTGCATTTTCAAGGGGCTGCCCCAGCTTGGAGAAACTTGAGATAAGGGGTTGCTTGTTTAGTGAGCGAGCAATTGCTCAGGCTGCTGCTCAGTTAAAGTCTTTGAAGTACTTATGGGTTCAGGGATACAAACCATCTCCAACAGGGTTTGATCTCTCTCCCATGGCCCGCCCATTCTGGAACATTGAGCTCATTCCTGCAAGAAGAGAGTCTCTTGATGACGGCACCGGGCAGATCACGTTGTTCGAGGATCCTGCCCATATTCTGGCTTATTACTCACTTGTCGGGCGTAGGACTGACTTTCCAGGTGATAATTCCGTCATTCCTTTGACCCTGCAGGAGTTGTAGGATCACTGTGTACATACCTCTATATCATAGCTCGAGTTCTTTCCCAGTTTAATTATTAATCCATATTTTCATGGTTTGGAGACAACTATACCTGGTGAGGTTTTGATTTTGTCTATCACTCATGTTTCCCTGAATAATCATATGAGCTGTAACAGTGAAAATTTTTCTGTTCTGTTTTGGTTTTTGCCATTCTTCTGGTATTGTGTTCGCTACCTTTCCACAATAACTTAGTTCGGGCATTATTTGCCATGGACTGTAAAATTTGTTACATCTGTATAATTAGTTTCGGTTTCGATCATGTACAATATGTTGAACTGTCCTGCACGAAATTGTGGAATTGCCTGTTCTTTTTGATGTGAGCTCTGCACTTTGTCGTTTGCTTTTGCAATCTGTATGTGCATCTCGTTAGTCATTCAGCAAATTGGAGCTTCCGTGTTGTTTCCTCATTATACCGTGGGGTTTTCAATGAAATCTTTCGGCGGCCATGTTCTCTGTTGCTGTTTACTGTTTTGTTTATATTGCTCTCACTTTTAATCTTTGAGTTGGCATAAGAAATAGGAGTGGCCTAAATTTTCTCAGCATCACAGAAATCCTCCTCTGGTATCTCTCGATCAGCTAGTATGAGTACTATTTTACATAAATTTTGCTCGACTGGACAGAGATGGTTTCTTGAATTATACAAACGTGAGCACACGATGTGGTTTCAAGGCTAGAATCTTCTTCCATGCAGAATCAACAAGTTCAGAGTTTCTATTCAATGATGAAGAGCACGTCATTTTCTTGCTGATGGACTCCTGGTAACTTGCTTGCATTTGAGTCATAGCATGTCATCATGAACCGTTGTTTTAATATGGAAATGGACAAAAAATAGCGTAGTTGGTTCAGTGCCTGGTCTTTCTCTGTATGATTCGAGTAACATATGAAAAGAATGGATACATGATTGTTAGGGGGCAAAGTGGAAAGATTCGCTCTCGTATACGATGTAGACATGCTTGTCACTGGTTAGGTTTTTTCTCGATAGATTGACCGGATTCATGGTAGGTGAACTCAAGCATTCAAAGATCTGCTGCCCGTCACGTTCGCAAATACATGTGGGTTTAGGTTCTAGTATCATATTTGATCTTTTAAGGTTTCAATTCAAAATCAATTGATAATAGAAAGATTGACTCATTAATTATATATATCAGTCGTGTCTTTCCTAAATTCCAATGTGGGTTTCTCTACACCGACTTTATTGCTAGCGGCTTCATCATGATTCTGATTTTCTGAGACCAAATGTTTAGGTACAAGATCATGGGAATGGAGAAGATTCAGACTAAACACATTGTACAGGTTCAAACTTGCTCCAAGTCAACTTCACATATCAGCATATTAACATGGTGAGTAAAATGATATAGATATTCTTGTCAAGGATGTGTTTGAGTAGTAATCCAGATTATGTCAGTTCAATTTAAAATAGTAATCACTACAATCCAGACTATAATGATCCAGAAAGTATAAACCTTGTAGCTGTTTACCAATTTAATCACTGCTAAGGATCTAGAGTTCTGTCCGGCTTTTGTTGGTCCGGCTAGAGTTCCGATGGATGTTCCATGTATGAAAGATAGGTTGCGAATCATGGCTAAATCTGAGATTTTGGAGTTGTACTTTTAGTTCTGCACTGCCTCTCGAGCACTGAGATTTGGAGCTGGAGTCTCAGAGTGGCATTGACTAGAAAGGGTAGAGCCAAAGTTCTGGAGGTTCTAGCTGATTATTATGTGAGCAAAGCACTGCAGAAGTTCAGGATTCAGGGTTTCGTAGAGTAGAGTTCGGACTCCAACTAAGATCTTGGACTCTTAGTCCACGAATTCTGCAGATAGGTTTGCAGTCCATTCCTATGATCCACACGAGTAACTAGTGAGATCAAAGAGAATATAGCACTTTCCATATCCCCTAAGAGGAAAATTTTCTTCTCAGCAGCAATTCATGAACTATAGAGATATTACAAACTTGGAGAATAAGATGCGTTTTGACCACAGGCAACTTGCGCAAGATTCTTTTTAACCATCCTTATGAGTTTTGACTAACTATAGTCCACGGCCATGGCATTTCTCCAAGAGGGTTTTCCCATAACATGCTATATTGGTATCTCGGCGTCGTGATTTTTTCTTGCGTAAATCCTGACACTTTCCTCCCATTTTTACCAGACCAACACCAAAGCTGAATTCTGTTGAGCCCACTTCTTAGAGCACTTGCATCAGATCTCCATATTTTTTGTTCTGTTTTTCACTCCTTATTATACATAATATTATAATAAATTAATCTGTAAAAATACAAAATACTATAATAATAGGATAATTTTATCGAACTTTCACACTAACATACATTCCAACACATCTTTTCAATATTTTTTCAAATTTTTATCACATCACTATCCCTTTTTTTTTTCTTTCTTTTTAACAAAATCTCTATTTTACATAATATAATGCAAGTGCTCTGGGATGTTTTCTTCGGCCATGATAATGAGACTAGTATTTGATTTGGAGCAAACTCCCACGAAAAAGGTTTACATCAGGTCTTCCCATACTACGCGAACTTCCACCAATCTTTTGTACACAGAAGGTCTCTAAACAAAACGTACTCCCTCAGGTCCAATTTAATAGTAACACCTTGATTGTGTGTATTTGTCGAAACGAAGTTTGATTTGTATCACGGAACGATCAAACATCATTTTTTTGGAAATTTGTTGTTAAACATTAATGATAATTTAAGTTATGTATTTCAATCTAACGTTATAATTTTCTTGCGTCATTAAGACGAAAAATAAAACACCTTAAAATATGTGCTGAATAGTAAAAAAAGATTTTTACAATTAAATTGTGACGGAAGGATTACGACATACACACTTACCATTTACACTTCACATAGAAGTTCATATGTTGTCCTAGGCTGGAAACCTTGGTTACCAAGAGAACATGCAGAATTTGATGCTCTAAATTGTCATACTTCTATCAGCATAGGAAAACAATTCTTTGCCGCTGCTGCAGGGAGTTGGCTGCAGCACATAGTGCTTTAAACTCTACTGACTTGTGTTGCATTGTAAATACTCTGTGTAATGGCAAGACTTGCTTTCCATGCATCAGGAAATGTCACATGAATAATGAAAAGCATATGCTGATGATAATCTATATGGGCTGCCAGTAAAGTTATAGTGGACAAAGAGATATCGTGGAGGAAAAGGAAAATCAGTACCTAAAAGGCGACTCCAGGGAAAAAGCAAGACTACTAGAATAGCGTGTATCCACATCAGTAAAAATTCATGTGTGGATCCTGCTATATCTTGTACCATATTCATTAGCAAAAGTATAAATAATATGCTTGGTAATGGTGGAATGCGGAGTCGGCCACATGAGTGAGTTGATGGTGAAACATCAACGTTTGGTCAACATGGCCATGTTGGACGCTCGACAAGATCTAATGGATGCTCCACAAGATCTAATGTTGAACCGACTATTCACAAGATCTAATGTTGAAGGGTGCTTGTTGAGTCAGCAAACTTGGCCACAGCATATAGTCTCATTAGGCATTAAAAAGGTTACCTTAAAAGGGGTTTCGATTCTTAAGTGGAGCACATGCTTGAAGTCTGTTTTAAGAATCTGGTTTTGTTTAATGGAGTTAAACGAAGTGAATCAGGTCCACTGGATCTTTGAGAAACAAGAAGGATGGCAACCTGCTCCTGAAAACAATGTCAAAAGGAGACACTGGTTTTCCCGTATCAGAACATGCTAGAATGAAAATTTGATCGAAGTAAGTCGAAATGGTAACTACTGATATTAGAGCATCGAGGTGGTAATAGAGGGGTCGGGGCAGACTTTGGCTAATCAATATGTGATGCCTTGTCAAGAAGCCTCGCTCATTTATTGCTTCACAGTGACAAAAACTTGATAACACTAAATGTTAGCTACCCATATATAATTGTCTTAGAGCATCGTGCTTACTGGACAATCAAATTCTTGAACTTTGACATGCAGGAGAGGGGTGCGAAGCGACTCCTTCAACTCAATGAGCTCGATGAATTCGGTCGTGAAGTCTATTAGAATGCCAAGATTTAAAACTAGGGGGCAGATGAAATATGATCACAATGCCTATTCCTTCATCTTTCCAGGGAAATCTTTTTCTAGAAGCAAAAAACATCATTAAGCTAAACACGCAGTCTGCTGTTCTTGGGGCAAAGCGACCTTTCTTAACCCTCCACTCTTAAGAAATGTGGTTAAGTAGATGGAGTCTTAAGATGGTTCTTGACACTCAACATGGTATAAAAAGTATATTCTCTAACAATCCGGCATGGTCATATCTTCATGGAGAACAGAAGCAACTTCTGATACAGTAAAGCTACATGAATAGGTACTTGTGGCATCCCAGAACAAACAGCCGAACACGGAGAACTTATAAAGTTCCATAAATGAGATGTATTCACAATATTAACTGTAACAATTTACAATCTATCGAGTCAACCGTAGTATGTACGTAATAAGATAAGAAAACAAGTGAAGGATCGGAAAAGATGAGATCCATAAGCAGTAGCTTGGCATGTCCCATCTCATACCGTTGCCATGGAGTAAGCTGCAAAATGTTATCGACAATCCTTGCAAAGATAACCTCCATGATTGGCGTGGCTATGAAGTTCTACCTGCAGTTTAATCTGAGATATCTTTAAAGCGTCACTGTGAGAAGAATTAAATACCATCACAGGATCACCATCAGGTGAATTCCAGCTCAGAAACATCTTGGAGTTCTGCTGTGGTTGAGTAGCAGATTGATCTGTTAATAAGCAAGGTTTATTACCCAACTGAACAGCTTCTGTTAGACTTGCCGTAGTTATATCGTGGATGCTTGGTCTCCTCTTCTCCTTTGTCCCAGGAAGCTGCCTCAGGAAGTACTTCTGAGCATGGCTCCACCTGGGTTGGTGTCTTCGAGATGACATAGTTCCGCGATATGTCTCTCCAATCCCCTTTCCCGTACTTCTGCAGCCCCTGAAGAAACCTCCTGCAATTTCTCATCGAACATTGTTGGCTCAGAAACTGTGAGATCATCAATAGAGCAGTATTATGTGACTACATCGAACAGCCCATCAACTTAAAACATATTAACAACCTGTCCATCCACTGATTCAGACACAAATGAATAAGAGACGATTGGATATGCACACGATGGAAAACTACAGCCAGGAAGCCATGCCATAAAACTATAATCAACAATTCCAGTATGCCATTTGTGGTTTAAGATTTGATCGATTCAAGATGCAAGAGAAACGATATTCAAGGCCTACGGGTCCTGATATCAACTTTCTTCCTAGGGTCGAAGATAAATACTAGTAAAAGAACGGAGAAATAGCGAAGAAGAACAAGAGAATTAAATACAGCGCAAGTATGAAGAAACACTTGAATATCCAAGTATCAAATACCTGTGTTCATCTTCAGTCCAAGGGACACCCTTTTTCCTCTCATGATCATGAGTTCTAACCATAAACAGCTTCTTCTTTGTAATCTCGAACCTTCCACCACCACTCCACTCATCCAACTCTGCAGGATTACTGAAGTATCCCGTTATCGGAACTAAACCAGCTTCGATGCTATTAACATCGTCTTCTAATTCTTCATAGTGCCTCATCACATCCCCGGTATCATCGTGGCCACCTGGAGCCACCGGTCGGGCGTCTTATCATCATACACAGCAAGAGCACTCTCAAATCTCTTGTTCTCTTCCTTGGTCCATATGCTCCCCTTGCTCTCTTGCATCAACCATCCAAAATTTGAAAACAAGGCTCCACGATACATTGATTACAAAGAATGAAAAATGAGAGAGACTTCAAATGCAACAGTTCATAGACAAATGAAAAATGAGGGTTCTTGCTTATTTGTGAGAATAAATAGATCCTTTTTTGATAAGTGAAGAATCCCTGAAAAGCAGGGACGATCAAGAATCATTTAAGGAAAAAAACAAAAAACAAAAACCTTTGGAAATTAAGGAAAAGAAAAAGCAACGGACTTTCTCATACTTCAAACTGTAGAATCACATCACACTCCTCCCACGTGTACCCCAACCCAGTAACACAATGACAACAACAATATGACCGACTCAGAATTTTCTGTTAAAAAGACAATGTTTGTAGTAAGCGAGATATACAAAGTCCTATCCTATTGAACAGAGAAACTGTTTTTCAATATAATCCTTCAATGATCAATCGAATAATTCTCAATTAAAATCCTAATTCACCGAATTCCTCAATAATCAATCCCTAATTTATCGAGAACTCAGATTCAGGTATGGTCTAAATGCACTAGCTTCCCTTGAAAAGTTGAAATATATTGATCCTGTTGTCATGCTTCTCATTTTGTTCCTGTTTTGAATTTATTCTATTCTATTTATAGATTCCGGTCTTATTAATTTTTTCTGTTTTGTGAAGTACAAAAAGAAGACGATCCTGTTGAATTGATCTTGTGGTCTATTTTTATGACTTTTTCTTGCTCTTATCTATTTAGGAAATCAGTGGTGCAAGGAGGACATACACATCAAAAACAATACAAAACAACAACACTTAACAGAGAGAAAAAAGAGAGCAAGAGCAAAGGGACAGGTCTGCGTAGTCATAGGAAAACAGCCGGATCAAGGGTCATCCGTGGTCGGATCAAGCTGATTTTTGGTGAGCGTGTATACAACATCCTGTTCTTTGTATTCAACTATTGGATCGTCAATCGAGGTTTCGTACGTCCGTCAATCCAGTCCCGAACAGCAGGCGACAGTTTTGGGTGATTTCACTCCATCTCCCTTATCGTTGTTGCTATTGTTATTTGATCTTCACTATGTATATGTGAATCTTGTCATTGTGTGATTAGAGGCATTATTGTCTTATTTGTGATTATATCTAGGTTGTGTACCTAGTGAAACTTGGTTTTGTACCAAAATCGTCATAGTGAAGTGTTTGGGTGGACTCCGAGATCCTGTTCTTTGTATTCAACGGTTGGATCGTTGATTGAGGTTTCGTACGTCCGCCAATCCAGTCCCGAACAGCAGACGGCAGTTTTGGGTGATTTCACTCCATCTTCCTTATTGTTGTTGCTATTTTATTTGATCTTCACTATGTCTATGTGAATCCCGTCATTGTGGGATTAGAGGCGTTATCGTCTTATTTGTGATGATATCAAGGTTGTATATCTAGTGGAACTTGATTTTGTACCAAAACCATCATTGTGAAGTGTTTGGATGGACTCTGAGATCGGTCCCGTGGTTTTTACTCCCTAGATTTTGGGAGGTTTTTCACTTTAAAAGTACTGTGTTAAGATCGTCTGTGATTCGTCGGATTGCATATTGTCCTTTAGTTGGTTGGAATATTTCCTCACAGGTTTAAGCAAATCGAAAAAATTATCGTCTTTCCCCAATAGATCCTGGGGCTCTATCAGATAGTTCAACATTGGTGAAAGGTGCTTTTTGTTTTCCTTTGTACCAGTATATATCATGGCGGAAGTTATAGATCATAGATTGCTAATGAGTAAGTGGTTTATGTGTTCCTTTATCCCTTTATTCCAAATCTAGTAACACAAAAGAGCAAAATGAGTAGAACCCAGATGCAAGTGAGAGCTGCTAAGTGCTATACGCCCAGACAGGGGGAGGATGAAAGGGAGAGCCAAGTGAATGCAAAGCCTGTAAGAATTTGGGAGGATCTTTGGCAGAGAGGTGAGGAGGGAAAGACCTGGTGAGTGAGCACTGGGCAGTGTAAGGAGAACTTGAATTGGACAGCAAAGTTGAAGATGGAACCGAAATGATAGTAGAGCTTATGTGCTGCAGATTGAGGAAAAACCTCGAACTAGGATATCGGATCATAATGATCATGTTGAGGATGTCAACTATTTCAAATTCTCGACACATTTGTGCTACGCAGAGTCAATGTTCGGGGGTCTAGACGCAAAATCCTATTGAGTATTTTTAATGAACTCAAATACAAAACACTCATGATGTATATATACACAACAAAATGATTTACACTTTATATGTGTATTATATAACCGGAACTAATCGAATACACATATCGACTACACTTTTACACAAATCACTTGCACACATCCACACACCACAAACTCCCTTGAGGACTACATCTTGTATTTGTGGCTATTTAATCAAGGAACAAATTAGCTCCTTATATAGAAACTAGGATAGCTAATTTTCTCCTCTAAAACTCCAAGGCTAACTTTTCATATTCAACTAAATGAGACGACCAACCTTTCCTTACTGATACTAAATTTTCCTAATCATGCATTATTTGAGTAAGGAAAATTAGAGTTGGCATTTCAATAATCCCCCTCAACGACTACTCTCTCGTAATTCTTGTCTCTCCTTGTGAGGAACTTCCTCATCTCACTTCTTAAACCATCTCCTTCAGTTCTAGCACAACAAACCCACCAACTTTAACCAACTTGGATGTAACGTCCATCCTTGGACCATTGTCACGAACCCAAGTATGTAGGCTCCAAATTATAGTTAAATTGCAATCGTTGGATCTTCATTTTCGTGAATAACATCACAATGAATTCTCACGCCTCATCTTCACATCACATCCTCACGTGAAGTCACAAGTCCTTCTCGATTGTCATCATGAATGCGTTTCATTGCTTAACATCTTTGAGCATAGTTGGCATGGCAGTGTCGCTACTACCAACTATCTCCTAAAGAGCTTGTTTCTGGGAATAAGACTCCACACAAATCTTCAATTCTCGACAGTACTGATGAAAATAAATATACTCATAGTTTTCTAAACTAATTTCTTTGTTTAGTATGTTATATGTTGTGTTTCTTTGTGTTTTAGTTTAGTTTTGTATCTTGGATGTTGGTATTGCCCCTTGTATACTTTTTCTACAGATATGGCTGTGCGAACAAAGGTTTTTGCTGATATTTTGAGTTATGAAGATGGTCTTAGTGCATATGAAGACATACGGGATTGTTTCGAATTGTTTCGAAAATGTTTTGGTGACTTTACAAAGTATCACGATCGTTACAACGCCTATCACGATCGTTACAGGAGCAGAAAATCATCCAGAGGTATTTTACTCTTGATCACGATCGTGACCAGGCCCGTCATGATCGTGACAGCCTCTAGAATTCATCCAAAGAAGAGCCAGCCCGATGGTCACAATCGTGAGCAGGCCCGCCACGATCATGACGACGTTTTAACTGAAGGATTTTTCGAGATTTCGACGCAATTTTCTCTAAATTTCTTAGGGTTTTTATATTTTATTATAAGTACAATGTTATATTCGTTTTTTAAGGAGAGGCACACGTTCTTAGCCTTCATTTATAGGATTTAGTTAGCCCACAAACATTATTATTCTTCGTTCATATTGCTCGGATTAGATTTTTGGAGTTTTTTTTAGCTTTGGATTATCGTTCTCAAGACTATATTCATTGGTTTGTAAGTACTTTCGTTGGTTATTGATGCACTATAGTCATTTGATTCAATCTATGTTGGTTATGATTATTACAATTTTATATTTATCCATGTTTATGTTGCTTTCCGATTCAATGAGTATTTGTTAGTAGGGAGTTAGCATAATGACACAAAGTTAAGGGATTATGAGATTTGTTCTATTTATCTATTGAATCTAATTTGTTTCATATGAATGTTGTCAAAGATTACAGCTCTATCATAGTTGATGCATGATTTTATTAGATTGACCACCTAACGATTCTATACATTGACTATAACATGGTTAGCTTATGA
The DNA here is from genome assembly GCA_035668315.1 of Drosera spatulata. Classification (NCBI taxonomy): domain Eukaryota; kingdom Viridiplantae; phylum Streptophyta; class Magnoliopsida; order Caryophyllales; family Droseraceae; genus Drosera; species Drosera spatulata. Next base: position 34,640 of record JAOVYX010014946.1, on the reverse strand, counting down.
ATACCTCTAAATTGGTCACTTAGATGTGTTGCTAGGTTAATCTTGCTAATGATTCAATCTCTATTGGTCATATTAAATAGTAGCTAGATAAATTATAGACCAAACTATCTTGCTATAGTTTATCTAGGATCTTTTGACATATGAATGAGCAGACCAATCTATGCTATGTTGTTCATGTTTGGTATAATCCTTGATTGATTCAATTGTCTATTTTATGTATTCATGCTATCGTGGTATATAAGGTAGATGATTAGTTTAGTTATTCAAGCTATCTTGGTAATTAAAATTCTAGTGAATGCGATTAAAGGTATCCCTTTTATTCCGACCAAATCATTCATTTGCAAATCTATAAACATTTCATTTCTAATTTACTGAACTATATATTGATCCATTATCCTTAGTTTCGATGATTAACCCCAAAGCTGAGTGAAGTTATAAGAATCATCCCTACGTTTGTTTCCAATAGTTTCACCCTAGTTAGTCAATCTCGTACAAGTAGTTTTTAGTCAGCTTAGTTTTTAGTTCTTAATTGTTAGTACTTAATTAGTTTACAGTTTAATTACAAATTCCTCACAATTCTCAGTTTTAGGTTAAGTAAATAGGAATTCAAATTTGATTGTTAATAATTAAACGCTCCATCTCTATGTGGGATCGACCCCTGCTAATTCTTTCTATATTTATATTATAAGTGGAGACTAATCTTGACGCACAGACGACAACGCATCATAGATTTTGACGTGGTTGTCGGAAGGACGGGAACCTGTCAAATATTAAATATTTAGTGATCAATTCGATTTTTAATTATTTTCCTAAAACTGCTTTCTTCCTTTGCTCTTATTTTCTTTAAATTAAATAAAAATAAAAATAAAAATAAACAAAATCGTATAACTCTATTTTAAGTAGTTACTTAGATCGTTTTTACTTTTATATGCAATTGAGAAGTGGTAGGATTACGAGAACATAAGTTCGAAAAATTGTTTCTGAATTACAAACAAGGCAATTTCAACATTTGACTACTACTTCTAATTCTACTCCTTTTCCATCTTTCTCATCAACCCTCGTAGTAGTATCTTTCCTATTCAATTTGTTAATTTAGAAATGACGGAAAATGCTGACAATGTTCCTCTTAATGAGACAAACGATGCTAATTATGCAAATAATAATGCTAATCGTACTCTACGTGAGCTTTAGCTCCAACAATAAAAGATGAACCTCTTTGCATTGTTCCAACAATAAAAGATGAACCTCTTTACATTGTTCCAACAATAAAAGCTAAAGCTCTTTGTATTGTTCTTCCTGAAGTTAACGTACCTTTCAAATTAAATTTTGGATTCCTGAATAAACTTTCAGTTTTTAATGGCCATATTGACGAAGATCCTCATAGACATATTAAAGAATTTCATGTTGTTTGCAAATCCAATAGAGTTAATGGTGTTGATGTTGGAATAGTGAAACTCTATGCTTTTCCTTTGAGTCTTCAAAGCTATGCTAAGGATTGGTTATATGAATTACCTTCTAATTCTATTAATATTTGGCTGATATGCAAAAACTATTTTTAGAAAAGTATTTTTCATTTTTCGAACTACTAATCTCAGAAAAGAAATTTCTAAGTCAAACAAAAGTTAGGTGAAAGTTTACATGAGTATTGGGAAAGATTTAAGAGATTATGTACAAGTTGTCTTCATCATAGTATTGTTGAAAATTTACTTATCTAATATTTTTATGAAGGAATGTTACATGAAGAACGCCATAGAATAAATGCATCTAGTGGTGGCGCCTTAACTAATAAAACCCCAACTAAAGCTAGAAGATTAATAGAGATTTCTTCTCATATTTCTCAGATTTTAATTCCAGATCTGATTTGGAAAGAGAAACTGTTGTAGCAAGTTCTTCATCTTCTGATAAGAAATTGAATACTATTATCCATCTATTGGAACAATCTTTGAATAAAACTCAACAAGTTAAAACTTGTAATATTTGTTCTAATTTTGATCATTCAACTGATATCTGTCCAACTCTTTATGAAGAATAAGTAAACGTTGTAGGATTATAATGCCCACAAGACCAACCAAGATAAAACCAATGGAATTATAATGCAAATCAACCATGGAGAAATCATCCTAATTTTGTTGGGCTAATCAAAATAATAATGCACATGCTATTCCTCAACAACAAAAGTTCCCTCCTGAATTTTATCAAGTTGATCCTAATAATTTTTCTCCTCAACAGAACAATTCTAATCAGAATAATTCTGTGGATTATCTATTGAAGAAATGATGAAAATGTTGGGTTCCATACAAGTAGAAATTCAGAAAGAAACTCAAAATCTCACTAAAACAACCAATAATCTGGTTAATTCTTTTGCTAATTATAAAAACAAACTCAGTCAAGTATTCATAGTATTTATAGTCAAGTAGGTCAGTTAGCCTTTGAAGTGAGTCAAATGAAAGTTCAATTATCCAACCAACTGCTTGCTCAACCTTTAAATCCTCGTGAAAACGTGAATTCGATTAATTCGCAAGAAGATGATATATGGATTGATTTAAGAAGAGTTAAAAGTCAAGACCCTGGTGTGTTTTCTATTTCATGCATTATTGATGATGAAGAAGTATCTGATTATGTGCTTGATTTAGGAGTTTTTATTAATGTTATGCCTATTTCTGTTTATAATACCTTAAGTTTAGGATAATTGGAAGCAACATATGTTACTATTCAGTTAGTAGATGATAGTGTTATTTAACCTGAAGCTATGGTAGAAGATATTTATGTTGAAATTGATGATATTGTTCGATTTAATAGATAAATCTCCATAGATGGGTTATATTAATCGTCGTCATATTAAATCGGGCTAATTAGCTGGTCTAATAAAATAAGACGATGAGCTGTTATTTAGTCTAATATGGGACCGGTTCGTGTGGGTTGGTAGTTTTTTATTGGCCCGTGATGAGTAAGCCCAATAATTGCTACATCTCTATATATATCGACTAGATCACCTTTCCTAACCCTAAGTGTGCTATACATGATGACTCATCTACATCGGTCGTCAAGGAAATTAGGAAAGTGGAGCATGTTAACATTGTTTGTTCGTGATCCAGTTTTACAGATCTAATCAGTTCAATCACATACTCGTCGTAAGTATTTCCGCTGTGTATCATGACGATCAAGGTACGCGTATGATTGTTTTTAATCTCTGTTTGGTATTCTAAATCTATCTATGACGATCCTATATTGGATTTGCCTACAGATATGACATGCAGAGCTTATTTTTATGTGATTAAAATGAGTGATGATAATAATAGTTCTTCTAAGATGTCATATGTTATTTTAGGGAGGCCATTCATGAAAGTGACAATGCTATAATTGATGTAGACCATGATATTCTTTATATGAATTGCAATGGTGTTGAAGTTAGTGTGAACATGATAAATTCAAGAAAAAATAATTCTCATGCGTCATGTTTTAGAATGGAAATTCTAAGGGAAGAACATCCTAATTGCTTAACTAAAATGGATAATGACTTTTTAAGTGATGATAAAGATGTTATGCAGCATGTACCTCAAGAAAATACTTTTGATTTAACCGAAAATATTAATAATGAATTTCTGGATAGTTTAGCAAATGAAGAAGTTATAAATGATAAAGCAAGTAATATTGAGAAAGAAGAGGTTTCTAATTCGTTTGATGATCAAAGTGATATAGTTAGCAATTCTGGAAGTAGTTATGTTTCTTTAGGTGATCTTGTTTGTAAGGAGGATTATGAGCTTAGAATTGAATATGTTTCATTTGCCAAGGTTTTGCCTAAGGTTCTTGAAAAAGTTAAGCCTAGTGTTAAGAAAAAGAAATATGGTTTTTATGGTTTTGATCCTTATTATGCTCATAGGAATTTTTCTTATGTAGGTAAGACTGATTTCAAACTTGAGAAAGTCAAAAGAGCATGGATTCCAACAGAAACTATAAATAATACTTATAAGTTTAAGAATAGTAATGGTATTGAGCAATGTGAATTTCTAAGTCTTTGATTTTTGTTGATAAAAATATATGGTTCACTTCAAGCAGTTTAACATTGTCGAGCCAACAACGTTAAACAATGGCGCTTCTTGGGAGGCAACCCAAGCTTAGTTAGTTTAGTTAATTTAGTTGAGTCATATTTGGTTTAGGAACCCCTTATTTGAATTTTTTTCATTTTATAATCATTTCAAGGATATTCAAAGTTATTTTTCACCCTAACACGTCCTAAATGTTATATATTAAGTGTTCCTATGGAGTTTAGAGCTTAAAATAATAATATGGATTAAGAATTAGCAATATTACGGGATTTTCTTATGGTCACGATCGTGACCATCGTAAAAATTGTACTACTGAGCATTCACAGCTCATTACGATCGTGATGAGGCTCGTCACGATCGTGACGGGCATTAGTTAATTATGAAATATGATTTTTCAGTAATTAATGCTGATGATATCTTTTGGTATGCCCATGATAGCTTATTTACATCTTTTAGTGACATGTTTATCTTATTTTTTCGTGGTTATCTTATTGAATATGATTTTTTTAATTGTTGATGTGTGCATAAACACACATTATTTCTTTATTCTAAATGTTTGTTTTATTCCTCCTGTATTCTCTATTTTATGTTTTTAGCGTCTTTTTTATATTGAAATGTTGGTACTGCTGCGTTTTTATGTTTTTGACAGATTGGCGTGAAGTTTGGAACAAAAATGAAGAAGATGGCAAAGTCATGAGCTCGAAAGATGGATTTCACATATTTATCGTCGTTTCATGTGTCTCGAGAGTTAATACAGTAAAGTTTCACATTGATAAGTTAGATTAGCATGTTTGGAAGTGATGTATAAGTTTCTAGAATTTTTGAACTTCGTTTACTATTTTTTGTATTATACTTTGATGAACAACACACAGTGTCGCGGCCACTACAGGCAGGTGTCATGGGCAGGGTTGTGGTCGCGGGCGCGACAGGTATACTTCAGCAGAATTCCATTTTTTAATGCGTTGTGGGTGTGACATGCGGTGTGACATGCTAGGTCGCGATCGCGACGCTGTCCCAGATGCAAAACACTGCTTTTCAGCCGTCGGATTAACCTGGTCTCGACCTATGCCTATAGATACGTGTCCTAGGGTTCTTTTAATCAGAATATAGAGGAGAGAGAGCTCAGAAACGGTGGAGGAGATCAGAGGAGGTGGAGACGCGAAGAGGAGAAGCTTTCGAGGGAATTTCAAGGAGATTTGATTGACAACTCATTGTATAGCTTAGGACAACAGTTTGGAACGTGATTTGTGCTGTAAAACCTTCGTTCTCAGTTACTTAATCTCTGCGAAATGTTTGTTTTCAACGCTATGTTCCATTCCATGTTTTGTTTGATGCATATGCGTGAGTAGATCATAAGTAGGGATGTGTTGATGACCTTTGATGACCTTAGATCATGAGATAATGCATTTATGATTAAAACCAGAGATGTTAATGGTGAATATGTGGCATGAAACCTGTTAGAATTATTGCATAACATATGTTTATTAGATTGATCACCTAATATACATAGTTTGGAGCTATAAATAACGCTAAGTGGTTTTAGTTAGTAACAAATTGATATTATATGATTTAAGCTAATTGTCATATACAATCAATGGTTTCATATGCATGTGACATGATTAGTTTAAGCTAATTGCTATGATTGTTATGAATGGTAGTTCCATGTTATGATTTAACTCTTTTGATTAAATCATGTTTGAGCTAATTGAAATGATTTTAATCTATTGAGTTAGTTTAACTATCCGAGCTAATTGAAAGTTAGAAGCTAAGGAACGTAGTGAGTTATGCCAAAATTCATTACAGTCATTCCATGTTAAGCATTACATCTAAATTCAGAAACATCTGTGATTAATCGAAGTGACTCAAAGTAATTCAACCATCATCCCTACATTTTTTCCAACTTAAGTAAACTACTCTATATCTTAACTCTATTTTATTTTCTTTCGATCTAGTTAGTTTAGTTTTAAGTTATTCCTTTTAAATATTTAAACACTCCCCCCACAAATTCTATTTTTAATCTTACCCCTTCCTTAGGATAGAAATTATTTCAAGTTAAGTTTAGGTCGACATTCGTCATTCCCTGTAGGATCGACCTTTGCTTGCATATCTACATTAGTATTTATAACAGGGTCAAAACAAATTTGTACGTTTTACGACGAACGTAGAAGTCGTCATAATTACACCCTTGATTGGCTTCACATCAAATTTTTGACGCCATTGCTAGGGAATCGGTAATGAGTGTCAGTTCAACCAAACTTAACTTGATAGTTTTAAATTCTAGGTTTAAAAAAAAAAGAAAATTATTTTAAGGACTTATTGTTTTTAAAATAAACAATTTTTTTTTTTTTGAAATCAAAAGAAGTTTATATGAATTTTTATAAACTTAAAAAGTGGTAGGATAACTGGATCTGAAGTTAGGAAATTAATCTCTAATTTCGAATTTCCTCAGATAAGAAACTCTACTCCCTTTCAGGTTATACACCTTTAACTTCTTCTCCACACGTTCATACAGAAAGGAGTTTCACTCCTATAATTTTTGAAAATCTTGAAATGGCAGAAAACAATCAACACAATGCAAATAATGCTACGAAAAATTTAAATCGAGCTATCTACTCCCATAATAATGGAAGAGCCTCTTTGTATAAATTTGCCAAATCTGAATGCGCAATTCAAACTAAATTCAGGCCTTTTAAACAAACTCTCTGTATTTAGCGGTCTATCTGGTGAAGATCCGCATAGACATTTGAAGGAGTTGCATGTAATTTGCAAGTCGACCAAACCTCAAGGTATAACGGTTGACATAATGAAATTGTTCTCGTTTCCTTTCACCTTACAAGGTTATGCAAAAGATTGGCTAAATGAACAGCCCTCATTATCAATCAATACTTGGGCAAAAATATAGAATTCTTTTCTCGATAAATATTTCCCATCAAGTCGAACAACAAATTTTTTGGGATTAGACAAACGGTAGGGGAAAACCTTCATGAATATTGGGAGCGTTTCAAACGCTTATGTGCAAGTTGTCCACACTATTCAATAGGAAAAAACGCCCTAATTCTGCATTTTTATGAAGGATTGTTATCCGAAGAACGACACCGAATAAATGCTTCAAGTGGTAGCGTCCTAACGAACAAAACTCCTGCTGAAGTAAGAAGACTGATAGAAATTTCTGCCCAAAGTTCTCAAGACTTCAGCCCAAGGGCTGATGCTGATAGAGAGGCAGTTGGAAGGTCGGTAACAGATAAAAAGATTGCTGCACTTACTGATTTAGTTGCTAAATTAGTATCTAACACTACTCAATCACGGCTTCAATAAGTGAAGGCGTGTGAATTCTGCCAAAGTATAACCCATAAAAAGGATGCTTATCCTTCCTTACAAGAAGATGTAAATGCTGTAAATTTTCAAGGACAAAGGATAGCATCGTGGAACAATATGTCTGACTTACCTTGAAGGAACCATCCAAACTTCAGATAGGGAACACAAAATAATGCCGAGAATGTTCCCCAACAACAAAAAATCCCTCCAGGAATTTGGTCAGGGGCAGTAGTAGTACCATCATTCCTAGACAAAAAAGACGCTAAAAACATAAAATAGACAATACAAGAGGAATAAAGCAAACATTTAGAATAAAAAAATGATGTGTGTTTATGCACACATCAATTATTATCTCTTTTCAAAGATATTCTCCTCATAATTGATGTTTATTTAATTTTCCTTGATAATTTCATGGTTAATCTTATCTTATGAGATTATTATCTATTTTAAGGTAGGGAGGAGGGGGTGTAGTTAATTGGTTAAATTGCTTAATAGATTTTTATCATACAAGAAATCAATGATAAGATTTTAGCTTATGAGATATGATGATATATGCAAAGTTATTGTTTCCATGATGAAATAAATTAAATGATGATATAACCTGATTTGTTATGAATTATTTATGGTTATGATTTATTTTATATCTCTCTTATCTTATCTTTATTTGATTATTTCTATGATTTATCATATCTTATGATTGTTTTTTTTCCCCTACATATATGAATGCTTCTATTCTATTTCATTCATTTAGTTTCATTATTCTTGTGAGAGAGATAGAGAGACACTAATCCTTCTACAAGTGGAGTTTCTTTGGTGTCTCAATTTCAGAGCAGATGGCGAACAACAAACAAAATTAGCAAGAGCCTCCTCTTTGGTATCAAAACATGAATGAAAGGCTGAAAAGAATGGATAAAAGACAAGAAGAGATGATCTTAAGGTTGATGGAAATATCATCGAATCTATAAGGAGTATTGAGTCTTTTGTTGAAGTTTCTGATAATGTCGAGTTTTAACCTGAAACGGTAGACGATTTGGTACAAGAGATTCATAAATGGCATGTGTCTAAGGGACACATTCTAGATGAACCATGATCATATCAGGTATGTTTCGTCCTCCTGCACTTAATTTTATCACATTCAGGATAATGTTTAGTTTAGGTTTGGGGGTGAGGTTAGCTAGATTAGGTTAACTTAATTAGATATTTATTTCATGTTATTTTTCATTTGAAATCACGCAATTTTAATTTGAGCAACAAGTTACTTTTATTTTCATATCATTTTCAGGTTAATTTTTAGAAAAATAATAAATTTGTAGAAAATAAAAAATAAAAAATTATAAAAATAAAAAAATCAATTATTAGTGGATATAACGTTTTCTTTGTCCTTTTAGGGGCTACATAAGAATTTTTAACAGTTTTTAATATGTTTTGACTCTATGCAAAGAAGACGAGATAGTATCATACTAGCAATTAGATGGCATGGATTGAAAACCAACTCGTCACATAGCGAGATTTCGTCCAAAATATTCCTAAGTTAGTATTGGTAGCAAAGGCATATTATGATGGAATTAAACACGGGATGTGAGGGCAAACGATGAGGGTTAGACTTTTATAATACATCGAGGTTGAGCTACTAGCTACTTGATAGTGATAAGGCGGAGATGTGTGCATCATAGATCATTTATTCCATTTCTTTCTGTAGCCATAAACTTTTAAGCCTCCTTTACCTAACGTAATTATTCCCTATTTTTTCTTCCTTTTATTTCATATTCTATGTGATACATTATTTCATTTAGGCATGCTTATATTTTTCATTGGATATGTTCTTTATATCTCATACCATGAAACTCCACAAAAGAACGCTTTTGAACCCTATCACATATATGAGTCAAGGTAACGATTTATGAGATTCTTTATTTTGTATGGGGATGGATTATTCATAGCATTGTATTATGGCAAACAATGTGTCAAGGCCGTGACACCTATCATTTTCTGTATTATTATTATTATTCACAAAAAAAAGAAGAAAAAAAATGGAAAAAAGAAAAGAGGGAAAAGACAAGGGCGAGGAAAAAAAAAAAGAAAAGAAAAGAAGAATGCCTATTTTGTTATTTCATAGTTGTTTAGACTCGAGAAATCACTTATCCTAATAAAGGGGTGACTCGAGGGATTGTATATTTGGTTAGTGTTAAAGACACAATGCCTTAATGGGGGGATGACATGTAGTTTCGTATGTATCTTGACTCATATCATATTCCTACCCTTACACCCAAACTCCACAAGACCAAATAACCGACCTTCCTTTTACCTTCTTTGTTTATTGATTGATTCCGACCTCATATTGGATCGAGATGCACACTTGGTTCGGGTAAGACGGTGGTTAGTATGTGAATGCTTATAGATGGTTAACTTATTTGGGCCAAGTCCTTGTCTTTGCATATATATAGAAGAGTGTTGATATAATCCTCACGATCATTGCGGAATGGTAAGTGGTGACTTTATAGTTGATTACTTAGTGATATACGAATGATTTCATGCAGTGTGCCGAGGTGGTATGATGAATTGGCTTACAGAAAATGGAGTTATGACACTTGATTGCTTTATTACTGGAGTTGTGCAAATTATTTTGATCTTTTTTTGTCTTGTGTAATTTCTTTGCTTAGGGACAAGTTAAGTTTTGATTTGGGGGAATTCGATGAGTATAAATATACTCATAATTTTCTAGGTTTATTCCTTTTGTTTAGTATGTTATATGTTGTGTTTCTTTGTGTTTAGTTTAGTTTTGTATCTTGAATGTTGGTACTGCTCTTTGTATGATTTTTATGCAGATATGGCCGTGTGAAGTGAGGTTTTAGCATTCCATGGATATGAAGCTATGCGGTGTGAAGTTGTTATTGAGATTTTGAAGATTTTGATGAAATTTGGATGCAAATTGATGAAGTTTGTTATGATATTTGGAGTTATGAAGATGCTCATAATGCATATGAAGACATTCGGGATTGTTTTGAATAGTTTTGAAGCTATTTTGATGACTTTATAGAGTATCATGATCGTTACAATACCTATCATGATCGTTATAGGAGCAGAAAATCATCCAGAGGCATTTTACTCTTGGTCACGATCATGACAGCCTCTAGAATTCATCCAGAGAAGAGCCATCCCGATGGTCATGATCGTGACCAGGCCCATCACGATCGTGAGGATGTTATAACTGAAAGATTTTTTTTTTTTGAGATTTTGATGCGATTTTCTCCATATTTCTTAGGGTTTTCATATTTTTCTATAAATAAACTATGTTATGTTCATTTTTTAAGGAGAGACACACTTTCTTAGGCTTCGTTTATAGGGTTTAGCTAAGTCACAAGCATCATTATTCTTCGTTCGTGTTGGTCGGATTAGGATTTTAGAGTTTTTTAGCATTGGATTATCGTTCTCAAGACCTTATTCATTGGTTTGTAAGTACTTTCGTTGGTTATTAATGCACTATAGTCATTTGATTCAATCTATGTTGGTTATGATGATTACAATTACATATTTACCCATGTTTGTGTTACTTTTCGATTCAATGAGTGAGTAGTTTCTTAGTAGGCAGAGATCATAATGACACAAAGTTAAGGGATTATGAGATCTGTTCTATTTATCTATTGAATTTGTTTTGTTTCATATGAATGTTGTCAAAGATTAGAGCTCTATCATTCTTGATGCATAAAATGATTAGATTGTCCATGTAAATGATTTTATACATTGGCTATAATATGGTTAGCTTATGAATACCTCTAAATCGATCACTTAAATGTGTTGATAGGTTAATCTAACTAATGATTCAATCTATGTTGGTCATATTAAGTAGCAACTAGATAAGTTAGAGACCAAGCTATCTTGCCGTAGTTTATCTAGGATCTCTTGATATATGAATGAGTAGACCAATCTATGTTGCTATGTTGTTCATGTTTGGTATAATCCTTGATTGATTCGATTGTATTTTATGTATTCATGCTATGATGGTATGTAAGGTAGATGATTTGTTCGGTTATTCAAGCTATCTTGGTAATTAAATTCTACTGAATGTGATTAAAGATATCCCTTTTATTCCAACCAAATCATTCATTTGCAAATCTATAAACATTTCATTTCCAATTTACTAAACTATATATTGATCCATTATCCTTAGTTTCGATGATTAATCCCTAAGGTGAGTGTAGTTTTGAGAATCCTCCCTACATTTGTTTGTAATTGTTTCAACATAGTTAATCAATCTAGTACAAGTAGTTTCTAGTCACCTTAGTTTTTAGTTCTTAATTGTTAGTACTTAATTAGTTTACAGTTTAATTACAAATTCCCCATAATTCTCAGTTTTAGGTTAAGGAATCAAGAATTCGAATTTGATTGTTAATAACTCGATCTCTCTATGGGATCGACCCTTGCTCATTCTATCTATATTTATATTATAAGTGGGGACTAATCTTGATGGGCAAACAACAACGCATCAAGTACCATTTATCGAGCCTTTCCAAACCTCCTCTCTGACTGAATTGCTCTTCCATCTTCAAAAGTTCACTATTCAAAGTGAAACCCAATCTTAAGATCTTCAACGATCAAAAGATTACCTCCAGAGTGGTCTCACATCCCTTACTAATGCAATCTCATGATCCTCAACAATTAAAAAGATTACTCCCAAAGTGGTCTCAACATCACTTGCTCACGTGCTTAACTTTGGTGGATTTCACGCTAGACAACCAGTAGCGATACGCCCTTTCCCTCCTTGGACGGCTATGAACCTACTCTAGTACCCTTCCTAGGTAGCCCTCTCCAAAAGCATTCCCCACAAATAATTTTCACTTACACTAGTATCTGTTTTCGGCCACTAACATAAGTATCTCCCTCTAATAACGTTGGTCCCGGACCACCCGCTCCGATACCAAATGTTGAGTATATTTGGTGAACCCATATACAAAACACTCATGATGTATACACACAATAAAGCGATTACACTTCATATGTGTATTATATAACCCGAACTAATTGATCACACATATCGAGTACACTTTTACACAAACTACTCACACACACCCACACACCACAAACTCCCTTAAGGACTACACCTTGCCTTTGTGGTTGTTTAATCAAAGAACAAATTAGCTCCTTATGTAGAAACTAGGATAGTTAACTTTCTCTTCTAAAGCTCCAAGGCTAGTTTTCCATATTCAACAAAATGAGACTACTAACCTTTTTTGATTGATTACAAATTTTCCTAAGCATACTTTCTTTGACTAGGAAATTTAGAGAGATAGGAGTTGACATTTCAATAGCCCTTGGCACGAAACCTAAATTGATTATCTAATATGATGTAGGCTTGTGTTTATGTTATTATGTCAGTTGGGTCCGGCCCAAGTTAGGAGATTAGGATTTCTAACATTTCATAATATATGCTCATATAAGAGAGTGTTCTAATGGTAAAGAGGTATAGCTGCCGTACCTTTGGTATCTTCTCTGTACATAATGGTTTGACACCAGGATTTGTAGTGGTGGTGTAGGTTTTTCTCTCAATAGTAGGGTTTCCAATGTAAAATCTTGTGTTGCACATTGTTCTTTCCTTTGATCTTGTGTCTTCAGTCTTTTTTTTTTTTACCATAACATCTTCCAATCATGTCCTATAATATAGGATTTGAAACATGCTCGTATTTGAGTCATCTTCTATGTGACAGGCAATTGTAGAGGATGAAACAGAAATTATGATAAGCCATTGTGTGTGGAGGATATAGAATAAACATATCGAATTAATATACCATATCATATTGACTATAACATCTTCCAGTGCATACAACAAGAAGATTTGATCCACACTTGTCGTGGAATCACCTTGTAAGTGACTCGGTAACATTGGACGGTGTTATGATTATCTTGAATGGATAAGATCACGAAAAATCAGTAGTATATCAGGATCAATAACTAATGAGGGGATTTGTTGGGAGGAAGAGATCAGAGCGAAGCAAAGGCCTATTCTTCCAAGACAGTGGGGCTTGGTTGCTGTCTAGTGGAAGTTGCGTTCTTTCATTATGCATGCCAAAGGAACATGGAGTCCCAAACTCCAAACAAACATAGAATGCAAAGTCCATGTCCTGGTAACAAAGGGCACGAGAGACGATACCATTTAGAACTTCTACGTATAGCAGGAGTGGAGCCAAAAAATAATGTTGACAGGGTTTGCGTCATTACCAGAATTTTAACATTAAGCAATATCGAAAAAATGAATGCTAAGAAGTTACCCTGCCATTATCATCACTGTTTCAATTTATTAGACTAGACAATAAGCCTTAGAAATTAGTGTGAAGAAAAAAAACTCCAAGGATCGAAGTCACCAAGACGACAGAGGTTCCAAACCACACACTGAAGGGGTAAGATCAGTAAATCAGCAGAGTACAAATTAGTAGATCAGCAGAGTGCAAATTGTCTGGATTAGGTCTTCATGTTAGAAGGGGGGAAGAAGCCAATATAGTGGACTTCAGAATGCACAGAATGAACTTAGTCAACTAATCAAAAGCAATGGTTCAATACAGGAGGCAAAGTGTTATACTATTGTATCAGTAGGGGAGAACAATAGAGCTTAGTACAAGATACAAGTTTCTATGTCACAGTGACAAGGTCATACAGACAACATAATCTTAGGTCAATTTTAGGAATGTTGGGGGCTGATTTTTGGACAATTCCTAATCGGAATCGAAGGCTGAGATTATTTATAAGTAAAATAAGACGACGGCTAGTTTATGGGCCTTGTCTACAAATATAAATATGGGATGGCACTGGAGCTTTACGTGTTGATTCGAACGAGTTCTGTGAAAACGAGTGATCAAGTTAGCTAAACAACAATGCTGCATCAAATAACTCAAAGGCTCACAAATACTTGAAGGAGGTGTCTGGTTAGGAGCTGACTTATTTAAGGAAGAAATCAGGTGCGCTCTAAGGAATCTCTTCATGGAAGATGTTAAGTATGCACCAACTGTGTACTCCATAAGAAAGCTTGAGGGCGAAGAAAAAACCCATACACAGTGAAATATCTCTTACTTTGGTTACACTAACAATAAGATGATGAATATTTGCTATCAATCATTGGAGCCAAAACTTTTGAGACCATGATCCACTGCAAAACAGCTCAAAAATTTTGGAATGCATTTGTTATTTAGACGGAGGAAACTTTAGAAATCAGTGATAATTTTCTAATCCAAAAGTATGAGAGAATCCAAATGAAGGATGGTAAAAACCTCACTAATTTCTATGAGAGGTTTAATGTCCTGATCAACGAGCTCAATGATCTAGATCATCCAATTAAACAAAAGGTCTTAAATCACAAATTCATGAGATGTCTCACTCCTCAGTAGGATGCAAAGACAACAACAATGAGGGAGTCCAGAAACCTCAGCACCGCAATACTTCCTACACTGTTTAGAGTATTGTACACCTAGTAGCATGAGATATTGCAGAGCCAAGAAGAAGCAGGAGAAAATAAAAAGAACTTGGCTCTCAAGACAGTAGAGCCTTAAAGGAAAGAAATAACAACAGAGTACAACACTGTTGAATCTGAAGAGGAGAACTTAGATGATGATATGGCTCTTCTGGCTAGAAAATTCATAAGGTTCATGAAGAACAAGAAGATAAAGAGCTTAAAAAGGAACAACATCCGGAGAAAGGAAAGGAGAAGGACTAAACCTGTTTTAATTAGAGAAAGTAAGGGCACTTTGCTGTAGACTGTAGAAAACCCTCAAAGGAAGAATACATAAGAAAGAAAGTTCCAGAAAGAAAAGAATACAAGCAACAACAAAAAGTCCTAGCTTTGAAGACTTGGAGTGACTCGGAGGAAGAAACAGAATTTGCATAAAAAAAAATGGCTTGGCTTCGCCCGCTTCTTGATGAGCAAGTCCACCCAAACCTACTTACTTAAGCCTATCGATATCTAAAGAAGAGTACAAGTTAGGGTTCCAAACCTTGTTTTTTCTTTCTTTACCGAAAGATCCATGACACCAAAAGTTTGAGCAAGTTTAGCATCTTCAGGTCGCCGGGGCATCGGAAGAGTCCCATTCTGCATTTGATTTATGGCTTTCAATATGCCTCATGGCAAGGAGTGAAGATGCCAAGGAAGCCAAAGAAATGATTGATATGATATTTGATTTTCGTAAACCTGATCTCACAATAGAAGACCTCAGAGAGGCACTTGCAGAGATCTCTACTGACTACATATATTTGAAAGGGATGTTTAGAAACCTTTCAGAAGAGTGTGAGACAACAAAGGACAAGCCCAAACACCATGATGAAAGGATCTTTGAACTAGAAGAGTCGAGTGATGAGTTTGCCAGCTTCTTGGAGAAAAATGCCACTCAGGTCTACGAGAATCAAACTCTCAAGAATAGAATTGAAATCCATGAAAAAGAAAAGATAGCTTTTCAGTCAAAAATAGATACCTGGAATGGAAAGATTGAAGAATTAAAAAGAATTCATTTCACTTTTGCTAGAAAACGAAGAGGTGGACTTGGATGCAGCTCTCCTGATAAGAGTGACTAGCCTTCAAAGGCTGAACAAGACTAATCCTCTATGAGGAACCAGCCAAGACCAAAAATGGGTAAGAAGACTATCAAGGCTAACCCTGCTATCAAAAGATAGCATGGTAAGTTTTCCTAAGAAGAGTAATAAGAAAAGACAAAAGTGTTAACACTCTGCTACTGGCAGAAGAAACTACTTGATGTCAACCTTTTATAGGGTTTATCTAGGAGTTTCAACCAACAAAAGTACTTGGGTTTGGCTTCAAAGAAAACATGACCTAAGGACCCATAAAGGGGACCAATGAGCAGAATGAATTATTTTGCAGGAGCATCAAAGACGAATTTGGTATCTAGACAATGGATGCTCAAGGCACATGATTGGAAATAAAGTTCTGCTGACAGAATACAAAAGGATGGATGGTCCCCTTGTCATTTTTGGAGATAGCAGAACAGGAAAGACCAAAGGTTATGGAATTTTAGGTCTTAATCCTTAGACATGTAGTCTATTTTAAAGGGCTTAAACATAGTTTTTTGTCCATAAGTCAATTATAGGACAAAGGATTCTATGTTTTCTTCACCAAGGATATTTATGAGGTGAAGGATAGAGGCAATGAAGAAGTCAAACTAATTGTAAAAAGAAAAGGTGATGTATATGAAGTTGACTTCATCAGTTCAATATCGTAGGAAGTGACTTGTTTTTACACAAATAAACCTAATGATAAAAATTGGTTGTAGCAGAGAAGAATGACACACCTCATCCTGGAGACAATGAATGATATGTGCTCTAGAAAATTAGTCAAAGGTTTTCTTGAGATCAAATTCTCCGAGGATGGGTTACGTGAACAATGTTAGTGATGAGCATAAATATACTCATAGTTTTCTAGGTTAATTTCTTTTGTTTAGTATGTTATATGTTGTGCTCCTTTGTGTTTTAGTTTACTTTTGTATCTTGGATGTTGGTACTATCCTTTGTATGGTTTTTATGCAAATATGGTCATGTGAAGAGAGGTTTTAGCGTTCCATGGAAATGAAGCTATGTGTTTGAAGTGATTATAGAGATTTTGAAAACTTTGATGATGTTTGGATGTGAATCGATGAAGCTTTTGATGATATTTTGAGTTATGAAAAAGTATTTAATGCATTTGAAGACGTTCGTGATTGTTTTGGATTATTTTGAAGCAGTTTTGACGATTTTATGAAGTGTCACAATCGTACAAAGCTTGATCACGATCGTTACAAGAGTGGAAAACAAGCCAAGGCAATTTTCACATTGGCAAACAGTCCCTAGAAAACATCCAGTACAAAAGAGCATGATGGTCAAGATTGTGACCAAGCTCGTCACGATCGTGACGACGTTATAACCCAAAGATATTTCGAGTTTTCAATGCGATTTTCTCCAGATTTCTTAAGATTTTCATATTTTTTTTTATAAATATACTTTGTTATGTTTGTTTCTAGCATCTAGTCTTCGTTCTTAGCTGTCGTCTTTAGGGTTTACCTAGATCACAATCATCTTTATTTTTCGTTCGTGTTGCTCGAATTGGATATTCAGAATTGTTGAGCTTTGAATTATCGTTTTCAAGACCTTATTCACTGGTTTGTAAGTACTTTCCTTGGTTATTTATGCACTTTAATCATTTGATTCAATCTATATTGATTATGATGATTACTATTGTATATTTATCCATTTTTGTGTTGCTTTCCAATTCAATGAGTGAGTAGTTTGTAGGGAATAATCATAATGACACGAAACTAAGGGATTATGAGATCTGTTTTATTTATCTATTGAATTTGATTTATTTTACATGAATGATGTCAAAGATTAGAGCTTTAACATAGTTGATGCATGATTTCATTAGATTGACCACTTAAATGACTTTATACATTGACTATTACATGGTTAGCTTATAAATGCCTCTAAATTGGTCACTCAGATGTGTTGATAGGTTGATCTATCTAATGATTCAATCTTTGTTGGTCATATTAAGTAGCAACGATTATAGACCAAGCTGTCTTGCTATAGTTTATCTAGGATCTTTTAACATATGAATGAGTAGACCAATCTATGTTGCTGTTTTATTCATGTTTGGTATGTTTTCTGATTGATTCAATTGTCTATTTTATGTATTCATACTATCATGGTATATAAGGTAGATGATTAGTTTAGTTATTCAAGCTATTTTGATAATTAAAACTCTAAAGAGCGTGATTAAAGGTATCCCTTTTATTCCAATAAAGCCATTCACATTTATAAATCAATTAGTCCTTTCATTTGTTATATTATCAATTACACAAAGGGAATCCATGGTATGTTAGGGTAATTTAGGCATTTCACACTTTAATGTGGATAATTTTCACAATTTAAACTTTTATTCAATGTTTTCCGTTAATTCAATCTACTCGCTCGACAACTCAACCGTTCCTTCTTCCCTGTGTTTTCGGCACTGTTTGTTGACCGGTTTCTATGCTGTCTTTCAATTAATGCTTGAGATATCCTCCGTTGCTGTTTGACAACTAGTAAGTCGCGTCAGAACACAAGCGTACGTGTCGTGTAGCAAGTAATAAGTGAGTAAAAGATATCGTTCGCATGAGGATCTAGTATTCTAGCAATCGAAGTATGGTAGCTAACCTTGGGTCAAACAAATCGAGTATAGATGGGTTTGAATGTAAAACTAGTTCTACTAACTAAATAGCTAAATGAGCTTAACTAACTTGGATAGAGTCAGGTTTAAGATATAGGGGAAGAGAGGGGTTGTGGTTTCGTCTTCCAGTTGTGTGTAGTTGCTAAGTGTCAATCTACTGGTTTCGAGGTGATCTCAATCGGGTTCTAAGGTGAAGTCTAAGCTCTCTCGAGTCGTAGACTCTCTCTAGTACAACGCCGCCTCTAACATCTCTCAATGAAAGGCCGTCACGTCTAACTAGTCGAAGCTCGGGTCACAGGAAGTGAGGACGTGATAGAGGAGCGATAGATGTCGCGCTCTCCTTGCTTCATCGCATAGAGTTGCCACTGCAGCACATCCTGTGACTCCCAAGTGTAGAGGAGCCCGCACTCGTGCATGGTGTAGAACTCCCGCTGCTCACGGCGAATGCCCGCTACCTCAGGCTCGAGATGAGACACGCTATCACCCATGTCGGATGGTCTCTAAAGGCGGAGTGGGACGGGAGCATCCTCCTCCATGGCATTGTCATCTTATTCCTCCTCCGTCGTTTCCCTAGGTTTGCCCCTTTGCCATTGTCTTCGGATACAATCAACCCACCCTTGATCGAACTTGGGCGTCTTGATAATGATATCGGCTGCGTTGGTGACGACCTTGATAATGAGTCGAGGGTGGGCGATCCTCAAAAGTGTGCAGCCCCAGCTGAAGCCTTGGATATATTCTCGGAGGGACAAGAATAATACCCGCCCAAGGTTCACGAGGTGTTGCCTCAGCAGCTGATAGATGAGGTGCGCCTTCATCGTGGTCATCTCGGAAAATATTCCCCGAAGGGAGAATGTTGTTGATCACGAGATGCTGCACGATGTCGGTGAGGAAGCTCGCATTGAAGTGGATTGGGGTGGTGCGTGTCGACGGGTCCAAAGTCCATTGCGCGCTCATCCCAAACAATGGCGGGTAGGAAATGCCAACAGTCGGGAGGAAGAACATGGTGTTGATTGTGCCCTCATCCCAAGGCACTCGTCATCCTGGCACGACCGTCTCAGGGAGGTTAGGGTTGTTGGCCAAATTCGCATAGAATTCGGCCGGGAGCGATTTGTAAGATTGATGGGTCGTCTTGGGGAAAGCTTTTCAACCCTGTTCACCAATTTGCTATGAATAGTACAGGGCGTCAACCATCGCTTCGGTTGATGTGAATGTGGTAAGGC
This sequence comes from Drosera spatulata, assembly GCA_035668315.1. Classification (NCBI taxonomy): domain Eukaryota; kingdom Viridiplantae; phylum Streptophyta; class Magnoliopsida; order Caryophyllales; family Droseraceae; genus Drosera; species Drosera spatulata. The sequence goes on along the minus strand of JAOVYX010014946.1, from coordinate 14,889 downwards.
TAGGCGGAGGCCCTTGCGCCGGAGGAGGAGAGCCCGTGCCGGAGCTCGGTCTTGTCCGCTTGGGGCGAGAGGATGAGGGTTCAGTAGCAACAGCCTTGCCTTTGTCCCGACCGTCGGCCATTGTACTTAGGATCACAAACGTTAGAGCGCATCAACGACATTAAAAAGATTCACCAAATTGAGCAAAAAATGAACGCATAGATTGCATATAGGTGATCAATGACAATGAGAGTACATCGCAAGTCATTAGGCGTGAATGGTAGATGGAAAGACTTAAGGAGCATATCATCGAACACGTTGCGTGGATGGTTGAAAACACCTTTCTAACATAGAATTTGGATCTCAATCACAACCCGAGTCATATAACTATCAGGAATTTCATCCCCTATACATCAGTAGAATCAATGCTAACCAATTCTACCATACATTCATCAAGATCACATCACAACCCATCAATCCATTCCACCAAACCTAGTCCTTCAACCCATCAAATGCAAAGAAATCAAAGAAAAGACCAAGGAGAAGGGTTTATCATACCTTAGTCACGGATGAATTGGATGCAACGGCGTGAGATTTTGATGTAGGTTTAGGGTTTGAGAGAGATTTGGGGCATTTGGGTGTGATTGAGTGAGTTGGGAATGAGTTAGGTCGAGTTATGGGGTATACGTCCCTGAGAACTCAGATGAACCACGCCTGGGCGCCTTCTTGTGATACGCTTGAGCGCTTCGATGCACAATTCGAAGACACTAAAGTAGGATGCCTGGCGCTTGTTTGAACTGCGCCCGGGCGCTTTGGATGACTTTTCGATTCGGAGTTTTTGTGACAAGGAGACCACGATCGGGCGCCAGTGTATGCTACGCCCGGGAGCTTCGATGTATTTTACAAAGCACAAAACTTCGCTCATGAAGGTCCAAGCCGGGCGTGAGGAAAGGAAACACCCGGGCGCTTTGGTCTGGGTCAAGCTCAAATGCAAAAATGCATATCGCTTGAACTCTTTGATATCGACCAACTCCAAAAACTTAGGAATCGAAGCACGTACCTCGTTTGGAGCTCGTTTTCTAGATACAAACGAAGTGTTACCGTGTCAATGTCCCGATCATTATGTTGTCCCGTCTCATACAAATCTCAGCGTGATACAAATTTCCCCACCTTATTCCGCAATCTACATGTAAAAAATAAATTACGAATAAGAGAACTAAACTACATGGAGGGAGAATTACTTATTGACAATAAAGGAAAAGTACTCCCTTGTGGGTTGCCTCCCACAAAGCGCTTGGTTTAACGTCTTAGCCAGACGTGGCCAAAGAAATCAAGGATCCGTTAAAGTGATAGTAGAAGAGGGTCCCAGAACATTACCGTCATAGTATGCCTTTAAACGTTGTCCATTTACTGTGAATGAAGAGCCGATACCATGAGGTTCTATGGCTCCATAAGGATGTAACTCTTTGACAACAAAAGGGTCCGACCACCGAGATTTAATCTTCCCGGGAAAAAGTCGGAGACAGGAGTTATAGAGAAGAACTTTTTGGTCAGGGAAGAACTCTCCGTGAAGAATCTTCTTGTCATGCCATGCCTTCACTCTCTCCTTGTAAAGCTTGACGTTTTCATAGATGGTGCGTCGGAACTCATCAAGCTCATTAAGTTGAAGATGTTGCTTCACCCCCGCTTCTTTAATATCAAAGTTTAAGAACTTTTTCACGCAATAAGGCTTGTGTTCTAATTCCACCGGCAGATGACACGCCTTTTCAAACACCAATTGATATGGAGAGATACCTATTGGTGTTTTGAAGGCCGTGAGATAAGTCCATAGAGCATCGTCTTGCTTCTTTGCCCAATCCTTCCAAGAAGAGTTCACGGTTTTCTCAAGACTCTTCTTCAATTTTCGGTTGGAGATTTCTACTTGGCCGCTTGTTTGAGGGTGGTAGGGCGTTGCCACTTTGTGCTGGACACCATATTTTCCCAAAAGAGTTTCAAACTGCTGGTGCAAAAGTGAGAGCCTCCATCACTAATGATTGTCCGCGGAGTTCCAAATCTTGTATAGATGTTTCGTTTTAAGATTTTGGTTACTACCCGGGCATCATTAGAGGAGTTGCAATCGTCCCAACCCATTTTGAAACATAGTTAACGGCCATAAGGATATCTTCATTGCCAAAAGAAGAAGGAAAAGGTCCCGTGAACTCGATGCCCCAAACATCGAATAACTCAACTTCTAAAAGAATATTCAACGGCATTTCATTCCGGGAAGAAATATTGCTGGTCCTTTGGCAATGATTATAAGCCGCAACATAAGCATTAGCATCCTTAAACAAAGAAGGCCAAAAGAATCCAAAGGTGAGTACCTTTGCGGCGGTTTTGTTTCCACCAAAATGCCCACCATAAATTGAAGAATGACAATGGAAAAGAATATCCGCCATCTCTTCGTCCGGCACACATCTTCTAATCATTGAATCCAGAAATTGCTTGTAGAGAAAGGGATCATCCCATATATAGAAGCATACATCGTGCAAGAACTTCTTCCTTTGTTGAGAAGACATCTCCAGAGGGAGCATGCCGCTTGCCATATAGTTCACATAGTCCGCAAACCAAGGAACACTTGCCATGTTAATGGCAAAGAGTTGCTCATCCGAGAAAGATTCACTGAAAGGTGTTGAGTCCGTACCTTGTCCCTCACGCCATTTGATCCGAGAAAGATGATCCGTCACAAGATTCTCCATACCTTTCTTGTCCTTAATCTCCAAGTCAAACTCTCGAAGTAGAAGAACCCATTGGATGAGACGTGGTTTTGCATCCTTCTTCTCAAAAAGATACTTGATAGCCGAATGGTCGGTCCATACGATGACCTTGGTTCCGATCAAGTAGGATCGGAACTTGTCAAAGGCAAACACCACGGCTAAAAGTTCTTTCTCGATAGTGGCATAGTTGAATTGGGCATCGGAGAGTGTCCGACTAGCATAGTATATGGCATGAAAGATTTTGTCTCGTCGTTGGCCTAACAACGCGCCAACGGCATAATCACTAGCATCACACATGAGCTGGAATGGAAGATTCCAATTAGAAGCTACAATCACCGGTGCCGAGACTAAAGCATGCTTCAAAACTTGGAACGCCTTCAAACATTGCTCATCAAAAGTGAAAGGAACATCCTTCTCGTGGAGGTTGCAAAGTGTCTTAGCAATTTTGGAGAAATCTTTGATGAACCGTCGATAGAAACTGACATGGCCAAGAAAACTTTGCACACCCTTAGCATTGGACAGTGTTGGAAGTTTGTCGATGACGTCAATCTTAGCTCGATCGACTTCTATCCCTTTTGAGGATCTCTTTTGCCCCAAAACCCACCCCTTCTTGAACCATGAAGTGGCACTTCTCCCAATTCAAGACAAGGTTAGTCTCAACACATCGTTGCAAGACAAGAACAAGATTTTTCAAGCATGCATCATATAAAGCACCAAACACCGAAAAGTCATCCATGAATACCTCAATGAAATGCTCTACCATGTCCAAAAAGATAGCCATCATGCATGTTTGGAACGTTGTAGGAGCATTGCAAAGTCCAAAGGGCATTCGACGATAAGCAAATTTTTCGTAAGGACAAGTAAAGGTAGTTTTGTCTTGGTCTTCAAGGGCGATTGTGATTTGATTGTAGCCGAAAAAACCATCAAAGAAACAATAATAAGCATACCCCGTAAGACGATCAAGCATTTAATCAATGAAAGGAAGTGAAAAGTGATCCTTGCGGATAACTTTGTTAAACTTGCGGAAGTCAATACACACTCTCCATTTGATCACCGTTTGAGTTAGAATCAACTCATTGTTCTTGTTTCGAACCACGGTCATGCCACGCTTTTTCGACACTACTTGTACGGGACTCACCCATTCACTATTGGAAATGGGATAAATGATCCCCGCATCCAAAAGTTTCAACACTTCTTGTTGAACCACCTCCTTCATGTTAGGATTGAGACGCCTTTGATGCTCCGCACTTGGCTTGAAGTTGTCCTCCATGAGTATCTTGTGCATACAATACGAAGGATGGATGCCTTTGATATCACCAATTGACCACCCGATGACGGTCTTGTGCTCTCGAAGAGTACGGAGAAGTTTTTCTTCTTACTCAAAATCTAAACTTGTAGAGATGATCATCGGCAAAGTAGAATTCGCGCCTAAGAATGCGTACCTAAGATGAGGCGGGAGCTCTTTCAACTCAAGAGTTGGTTTTGCCTCCTTGTCTTCCCCCAAGCTATCTCGAACCAAAGGTTCTACATGAGTTTGCACATACATAATAAAGGAAGCATCAAGTCTTGCAACCATAGTGTGCATAGAATCATCGTCCTCATCTTCCAATCCAAGAAGGCATGCTTCAAGAGAGTCATCAAAAGAAGAGTCGAATGTCTCTTAGACATAAGAATCAATAATATCAATCCGCATGCAAGAAGAGGATAAGGAATCGTCCGGGTACTTCATAGCTTTAAACACATCGAATGTGACTCTTTCATCTTGGATGCTAATCGTCATTTTCCCGTTCTTTACATCGATAAGAGTACTTCCGGTGGCAAGAAAAGGAAGTCCAAGAATAATCGGCACCTCATCATCCTCCTCCATCTCCAAGACAACAAAGTCCACCGGGAAAATTAAGGTGCCAACCTTCACCAATACATCTTCCACTATGTCTCGAGGATAAGTAACAGATCGATCCGCAAGTTGTAGAGAAATGGTGATTAGACGATCTTCACCCAAACCCAATTTCCTACAAATAGATAGAGACATAAGATTAATGGAGACACCAAGATCACATAAAGCACGATTAAAGGTATGATTGTCGATGTCACAAGGAATAGTTAAACTCCCTAGGTCCTTTAGCTTTTGCGGTAGCTTCCTTTGGATGATTGCACTACACTCCTCATTAAGCTTCACGGTCTCAAAATCTTCGAGTTTACGCTTCTTAGATAAGATCGCCTTTATGAACTTGGCATGAGAAGGCATTTGAGCCAAGGCATCCATAAACGGAATGTTGATGTGTAGTTTACGGAATACCTCCAAAAACTTCTCGAATTGTTTGTCGAGCTTGTGCTTATAAAAGTGTTGAAGATTGGGAAGTTTTGGCACATAAGGAGCGGAATTGTCGGGAAAAAAGTTTAGAAGACACCTTGGAAGATGGTGTCACATTTGGTGCGTCAACCTTCACTTGAGTAGAGATTTCTTCACTTTACTTGCTATCATCTTGCTTGGGGTACTCGGGATCCTTAGTTTCTTTACCACTTTGTGCTGTAACGGCCTTAACATGCTCCTTCGGATTGGTTTTCGTTGTGCTAGGAAGGCATCCTTGTGCCCTTTGAGTAAGAAGATTAGCAATCTATCCAACTTGATTCTCTAAGTTCTTTAAAGATGCTCCATGATTTTGAAGGATGGTGTCATGTCTTTGAAAGTTCTCATCCATTTTGACAATGTGCTTCACCAAGACTTCTTCAAGGCTACTCTTGAGAGGTTGTGGAGGTGGTGGTGCTTGATTAAAATCGACGGTGTAAGGGCCTCTTGATTATTTCTCCAAGAGAAACCCGGATGATTCCTTGCGTTGTTGGGGTTGTAATATTGGTTACCACCTTGTTGAGGTCGTGCATAACCTTGCCCATAAGCAACTTGTTCCATGCTTTGAGCTTGAGCCATATTCACTTGCAAATGACACTCGGCGTGATCATGAGATCCGCTGCAAAGATCACAAGAAAGGGCTGAAGATTATATAGAAGATTGAATAGAATTTACTTAACCTTTTGTAGAGCCCGATGCCAAAGTGCTCATTTGCTTTGTAAGAACATCCAATTGCTTCATAATAGAGGACACATGATCTAACTCAATCACGGCCGTGCCTTTTCTTGGAGTTTGACGTTCATCCGGCCATTGATATGAGCTAACAGTCATTGAATCCAAGAGATTGCATGCGGTATGATAATCAAGATTCATGAAAGATCCCTTTACCCTCACATCAAGAGAAACTCGGAGTTCATGGTGAAGTCCCTTGAAGAAACTTTGCATTTGCATCCAATCGGGCAAAACTATGATGTGGGCACTTTTTGAGGAATTCCTTAAAGCATTTCCAAGCTTCATGAAGGGTCTCCTTGTCATATTGAGCAAAGGTCGTAATATCACTTCGAAACTTTGCTAGAATTTTTTGAGCCATGTCTGTCCAAGTGAAGATTGAGGTGGGAGGGAGGTGGAAGAGCCACTCCGAGGCCTTACCCTTCAAGGAGAAAGGGAAGAGAAAGAGCCGAATAGCTTCTTCGGTTACCCATTAACCTTGATTGTGTTGGCGCGTATAAGAAACTTTGCGAGGTGATTGTTAGGACATTCGCTAGGGTGCCCACTAAAGGGCTCCCCTTGGATCATGTTGATGAGCGACGGCTTGATCTCAAAGTTGCTTGCGTCGATGGGAGGTGTCACAATGACGCTATATTCATTTAGTATCTTTGGCATTGCTTGTTCTTTTATGGATGGTAGAACTGGTTGAGGAGGAGGAACGCCCACACTAGCCGCTTGCACCGCAGCTTGGATGGCGGCTTGAATTTGTGCTTGGATGTTCTCCATTGGATTTAGAGCGAGTTGAGGAAGCGGATTGAAGTTGCCTTGTTGATTGCCTTGGGGTACCATTGAAGTTGATGGAGTATGAGAGTTGAACTTATGCTCCTTGCGGATCCATCGGAGGGTCCTCTCGATCTCGTGATCAAGAGGGAGTAGAGGTTCGTGAGGCAACCTTTGCATACATAAAAATGTCACCTACAAGAGTAACAAACACACATACAACTTCAATTCGAATCAAGAGAGGGAAAGAGTAGAGAATGAAACAAAGAATATAAAAATGTTTAAGCACAAGATAGCTATTGACTCCAATGGTAGAGATTTAGATTCCGCGATAACAGCGCCAAAAACTTGTTTGAGGACTAGTAAGTCGCGTCAAAATGCAAGCGTACGTGTCATGTAGCAAGTAATAAGTGAGTAAAAGATATCGTTCCTACGGAGATCTAGTACTTTACCAATCGAAGCATGGTAGCTAATCTTGGGTCAAGTAAATCGAGTATAGATAGGTTTGAATGTAAAAGTAGTTCTACTAATTAAATAGCTAAGTGAGTTTAACTAACTTGGATAGAGTTGGGTTTGAGGTATAGGGGAAGAGAGGGGTTGTGATTTCGTCTTCCGGTTGTGTGTAGTTTCTAAGTGTCAATCTATTTGTTTCGAAATGATCTCAATCGGGTCCTAAGGTGAAGTCTCAGCTTTCTCGAGTCGTAGACTTGCTCTATCACAACGCCGCCTCTAGCATCTCTCGATGAAAGGTCGTCACGTCTAACCAGACTAAGCTCGAGTTCCCTTTAATGATTCACACGTCACGCATATAACCTCTCGGTCATGCATTCAACGTGCGGGTTAATGACCGTGATCCGATACTGCCTATCCTTCCGGAGTCCATACATGTCTTAGATCATACGAAGAGTGATCAATTTATCGAAGCATTAAGCATAACCACAAACCAAGTTCCCAATCCGAATTGACTATATCTACAATATTCATAACATCCACACAACTATCCAACTATCACAACCCCCACAAGGAGTTTAGCTAATCATGGAGAGGTCAAGACAAATCATCAAACACCTCATAAGCATGATCATCATCTTCTACACAAACTAAAATGAAGATCACAATTCAACCAAAATGAGATAAAACAAGCATAATCACAAAGCAATTTGATAGATCCAATCAAGATCCTTTTATTTGTAAACACAATTCTCCACCAAAATCTCCCAAAATCAAGCTCCAACCCTAAGCAAATTCGTGTTAAGTGTTCTTCTCTTCTAAAATTAAGCCTAAGGGGTCTTTTTATACATAAATCGATGGGGGATTTTGAGACACGGGCCCGATCGCAGGATAGAGAAGCGTCCGGGCGTTTCACAGTGATTTTCGAATGGAAACAAGGGGTGACGCCCGGGTGTATAAGAACAAAGCGCTTGGGCGCTTTTAACTAAAAAATGCTTTGTTCCTCCATCCTTCGACCTATTATGCTCCTAACTCGATCATTCTTCCTTGATAAGTCTTTGTTTGTCCGTTAATGTCTATTTTACCTATAAAAATATCAACACGCATCAAATCTTACTCATGTACAAAAACTGGACTTAAATTTCACAATTTTCATACAAAGCTACGTAGATATATGTCAAAAATAAGATAAAAAAATGAATGATACGAACCAAACAATTGCCATTCACCTTTCACTCTTTCTTCCTCCCTCTCTCTTTCCTTTGCCTAACGGACTAGAAAGTTTTGACGTAACCGATCTCGACTTCCATCCCCTGCAAACTCTAATCTTTGAATATCAACTAAATCTAACCCACAAAAGCACCACTACCTCATTGCTCGAAACAGCATCATACACGTTTCATCATCACGGCCAAGCGCGAGCTTTCAACTACTCTGAGGAATTTAATGGTACAATAAAACCCTAACCCCTTTTGTCCAAATCAAACTTGACCTAGACGAATTTTTGGTTCTATTTCAATGTGGTTGATGCTTTTCATGTGTTTTGAGTCGATTTTGGGTTTTAGGTTCGGTTCAAGTGTGATTTTGATTGGACTATGCTGAAAAGTTCTGATTTTTTTTGGGGGACAATATAGATAAATTCAGCTTGGTTAGATTTAGATTTGGTTCAAAGCATTCCCTTAAAAGCATGAGAAAAAGATTGAAATGCTAAGAAGCCAAAGGAGACTTACTTTGTCTCTTACTTTCGTTCACTTGGCAGAGTAATGAGAAGGCACAAGGTGGAATTGACGACGTGATTGATCGCGCAGACATCGAGCACCTATCCAATCGATTCACAGGAAGATCAAAATCACTCAGTACAGAGACATGCATAGTTATCTTGTAAGTTCTCTACTGGTTACAACAATCTTGCATGGTTTACTGCTTCATGGTATGAATGCTTTCTTTAGTTCCATGTTATGTTTAGAATATCTGTATAACTTAAAAATGGTTTGTACAGGCTATTGGAGAAAGTGGGCAAGTGTCCAGTTTTCAGTTTGTTGCAATGCATCTTTCACTGTAAATTTGTTGTTTTGTAAACATTAACTTGGGCTCTGAGCAAATTGACAATTGACTATAAGGAGGTGTCGACATGCATGATTTATTGGCCATTTAACATACAGAATCTGCATGCAACATACAAATTTCATGAACAAATGATTTCCTATTCTGGATTATTTTGTAATATTGATTCTATTACTTAATTATTGAAGTATCTGAATGACAAACATCCAACAAATCTTTTCCTATACATACTGTTTTAAGAAATCTTCATCATTACTGGTAATTTACTTTTTTACCTTCTTGGTTATGATATCTCAATGATGTTTTTGGCCTCCTGTTTTAGTATTTGCATGTTGCAGGATATGATTCCTGTACGAAACATAAATAAAATTCCCGAGTTACACCAAATATTATTTGCATTGTATCAGAGGCTGCAGGAGAGGATATCATGATGCAGTAATCTCATGAGTCTGCATTCAATGGGTAGTACTGTTGTTGGTATTTTTGGTAACCCTTCTATTCAATTCTTTATGTGTTAAGTAGTTTGTCATCGTTTTTGTTGTATTTTAGTTGTGTAACTTATCCCTTTCAATTTATTGTTATCCACATCCAAGTGTTTGGTGATTTGGAATTGCAAGATGGTTCTCATCATCTCATTCTCTCTGGGACACATCAATATGATATTTCATGTTTGTTGTTGTTTCGAGTTTTGGACGATAATCTCTTACACTTGAGTCATAATGCTTTGTTATTCACATATTTTATTTGACCCTACTCGCAACTTTACTGATTTGTCATCATTGAATAAGATGGGTTAGTCTAATTTAAAAATCTTTCTCAATAATTTCCTTCTTCATCACTAGATTTGGTTTATCATCGAGGCAAAAGCTGAATTGGTGTGTTAGTTTACGCGTAGCAAACTATTGAAAGGGTACTAGATCTTTCGAAGTATAAATTTGATGATTATATGACTTGGGTATACATCTCTTAGTTGATAATCATATCATGTCAGGATGTTTGTAGTCGTTTCTATCATCGTAACATGTCAACAGTTTTTGAAAGACTATGTACACGATTGTCTTAGAACTCATTTTTCCTTTGGTTGTTGATTATTTATCATTAAGTGTGTTATTTTCGACTTGAATCTATTGATGCCGAAAGATGACTGTCCCTAATGTGCAGATGATGACTTGCGCCAACTGGTGAAATCTTAAAAGATATTAGCTTCACCATCGTACTGGACTCATGCGGTCATCCCAAATGTGAAGAAAATGGAAGGATATGTGGGCAATGAGCCAACTTAGTTGTGCCATTTTTTATGCTTTCTGATCTTGAATACTTTAATTTTTAAAGTTGTTGGTCAGATCACCAAATGACCCATACCTATCATAACACAATGAGGTAAAACATCTTTCTCACAATAACACAATGACCCATACCTATCATTGTATATTTGATTCGACAAAGTTTAACTTACTAAGATTTACAGCAATATTGTTACATGGGTTAGATGGTTTGTTCACATACAGTTGCTTTGTGTACATAAATGCATGATGGCTCATCAAGCAACCTCATGAAACCGAAACGAACTAAAATGCCAGCGCGATGCGCGGGTTACAATCTAGTTTGTATACTAATCTATATCAATTTATTATCCTTAGTTATGATGAGTAATCCCTAAGCTGAGAGAAGTTATGAGAATTCTCCCTACGTTTGTTTCCTATAATTACAACCTAGTTATTCAATCCAGCACAAGTATTTTATTTACTTAGTTCTTTTAGTTCTTAATCATTAGTATTTAATTAGTTTGCTATTTAATTACGAATCCTCGATATTTCTCAGTTTTAGGTTAAGTACTTAGGAATTCAAGTTTGATCAGTGATAACTCTATTGCACTCCATCTCTTTATGGGATCGGTCCCTACTCATTCTATCTACATTAATATTTTTAGTGGGGACTAATCTGTTGCGTAAATAACACCATAGGTCAGTTAGCATGACAAGTAAACTAAGATAAGTCTCAAAACTATTGGTGTTACCAAAACCACAAGGCCATTAGAACTTCTTTTTATGGATCTGTTTGGGCCTATGTCAATTGAAAGTATAAGGAAGAAAAAAATATACAGTTGTAATCATTGATGATTTCACGAGGTATATTTCGGTGTTGTTTGAAAAAGCAAGAGAGATACTTATGGAATACTCACTAAGTATCTTAGGCAGGCTCAAAACGGAAAAATACTGGAAGTTGTGCCTATTGAAAGAGACCATGGAATAGAATTTGATCAGTATTATGTAGATCAATACTATGATGATCATGGAATAACACACAATTTTTTAACTCGTAGACACCATATCAAAATGGGTTTACTGAGAGAAAGAATAGAATCCTGATAGAAGCAGCAAGATCCATGTTGTCAGATGCTAATCTAGCCTTGCAGTACTTGGTTGAAGCTGTGAATACTACATGCTGTGTTTAGAATAGATGTCTTATACATAAGGTACAAAAAAAAAAAAAAAAAAAAAAAAAACTCCCTATGAACTATGGAAAGGTAAAGTGCCAAATATAGGATATTTTCATGTACTTGGGCGTAAGCGTTTTATCCTTAACAATGACAAAAGGCATCTAGCTAAGTTTGAAACAAAAACTGATGAAAATATATTTTTTGGCTACTCTACCGAGAGTAAACCTTATAGAGTTTGAACAATAGATTTGATACTTTAGAAGAATGCATGTCATGTTTGATAGATGTGTACAATACCAAGGGACGCTAAAATTTTTTGTGAAGAAATGGTATATTGTCCCAGTGATGGAGATATCAGAAAACTCTCAGAAGAGGACGATCATGGTTTAGAAGAAAAGACTAGAGCATAAATCAACAGAGCACTAAACAGAAGAATGTTCAGAGGAAGTCACAACACTGCTGCAAGACATGAACCTTGCTGATGTTGGAAAGAAAAAACACCAATGGCCTGATAATTATCGAACTCAAAACATCATTGAAAGTGTTGATGAACCAGTGCAAACAAGAAGGGAAACAACCCTAGAATATCTATCTGCATGTTTTCATTCAGAAATGAAGCCTAAAAAGCCTGAGAAAGCCGTAAAATGTCCACACAGGATTCAAGCAATGTAGAAAGAATTAAATCAGTTCAAGAGAAATGAGGTATGAAGACTTATTCCTAGACCTAATGATTATCCTACTATAGCAATGAAATGGGTATTTAGAAATAAGATTGATGAAAATCATATTATCGTAAGAAACAAGGCCATGCTAGTAGCTAAGGGCTATTCACAGGAAGAATGAATAGATTATGATGAAACGTTTTTTACCACTTGCAAGATTGGAGGCAATTAAGATGTTTTTAGCATATGTTGCTTACAAGGGATTCAAGGTACACCAAATGGATGTGAAAATTATACTTTTAAATGGTGAACTTTAAGAGAAAGTGTATATTGAACAACCCATAGGATTTGAGGATCATGAATATCTTGACTATGTGTAGAGACTAGATAAGGCACTATATGGTTTAAAGAAGACTGTAAGATCCACAGGTACAATCTAGAGGGGGTGAATAGGTTGTTTTAAGTTTTTTAGTGTAATGCAGCGGAATATTTGTTTCAGATACACTGATGAACTTTGCAGACTATCAATGGTGTCTGCAACAGAGACTTATACTTTGAGAGTTTGTCTCTGTTTGCTGTTTTGATTGATTTCTATTAGTTTTAAAATACAGAGTAATGGAAAGCAAGTAAAGAACACAGCATTTTATACTGGTTCAGACACTCGTTATCAACTGATAATCGAGAGCTTTTCCAGTCTTTCCTTGATGACTAGTATAGTCAATCCAAGAGGTGAGTTCACTATCTTCTTGTTTTTTGCTTATAAGACAACCCCTTCACAAGTGTACAAGTTGCCAAAGGCAAAAAACCCAGACCCTTGCACCGATCCCTCTCTGGACTCTGGTGTAGCTTTGATCTTCAATACAGACTAATGAACTCTCTTTTTTCTGTTTTCTTCAATTCAACTCAGTTAAACGGCTTTGAATTCAGATTTCTCATATGCCCTTGTACGTTCAATCGTTCATTAACAGCACTGTTCTCTCAGCTCTTCGATCCCCTTTTATAGGCTGAGGGAATGCACCCGTGACTGTACTTGATCTGATGTTGACAGTCTGTCTGTTACCTTCACTGATGTTGACAGATCAGCTTCATTCTGATCCTCGTACAGTTTCTCCATACCTCAAATCTTCGATTTGACCAATCCTTTGATCCTTGTCCAACCCAGACAACCATCTCTGCCGCACTCAGTCTGTTACAACTGAGTCTGTACTCAGTACTGTTGAGACCTCGTCTGCACCCGATCATTGCTGCAACTTCGTCTGCATTTAGCACTGCTCAACCTTTTTGCATTGCTATGTTGACCCTTGTCAATAAGTTTGATCCTAGATCCTGAAGCATTTGAAAGTCTTTTGCTGTCCATGCATGTCTTAGCTGTCTTGCTAAAATTTTCTCTAGTGGTCTGCATCTGGTGGCCCACAATGCTCTCCATCTGTGGCCGTCTGCTCTTTAACATCTAACGTAGACTGCAGATTACTAACTAATTCCCAGCCTTAACACGCTAACTACATCATGGTTAATACTTCTAAGTTTTCTTCATCAATTTCTATATAACTGTAGGGATTGTATATTCCTATCACAGACACCATGAGTATGATATGACACTCTATTTTCAAATCTACTTGAAAATTCCACAGAGGAAAAGTAGATACAACCTTATTTTTGAAGAAGAGTGATAAGAATATCCTGTTGGTATAGATTTATGTGGATGATATCATCTTTGGCTCTACTGATGGTAGATTGTGTGATGAGTTTATTGACCTTATGAAATCCGAGTTCCAAATAAGGCTTATGTGGGAACTCAAGTACTTCTTAGGTCTATAGGTGCAACAAAGCACAAATGGACCTTTCATAAATCACTCAAAATACTTGTGCAATATGATAAAAAAGTTTGGATTAGAGAATGCTAGTTCAATGAGAACTCTCATGAGCACAATTGCTAAACTAGAAAAGGATGAAAATGGAAAGTTTATAAGTGCAATCATAGGATCATTACTGTATATTATAGCGAACAGATCAGACATTATGTTTTTTGTATGTGTGTGTGTGTGCAAGATTTCAAATTGATCCTAAGGAATCACATTACTTAGCCGTTAAGAGAAACTTGAGGTATCTCAAGGGAACTCCAAACTTGAGGTCATGGTATCCTAGGGATTCAGATTTAAGTCTTGTTGGATTCTCAGATGCTGAGTGAAAAGATTGAAGATACTACATCGAGAGAATGAACAACAAAAAACACACGAATTTACGGTGGAAACCCAACCGAAAGAAAAACCCACAACACCTTCAGAAATCCTTATGACAAAGCAGTATGTAAAGAGAGAACTACAGATTATATTAGATCGTTTGTATCTGATCACCACATTACATGGGTAGTATTTATAAACCCAAAAAATGATATAATATCTAAAACATAGAAAGACCATCAGCATAGCTCGTGTGCTTGAAGCACGGTGACACGTCTGTCGTACGACATGCAAATTAGAATTTATATATACTCACTTACACTCTAAAAATATTAAAATTAATGCACTGATGGAAGGGTCGAACCCACAGGGACGATTGCAAGATTATGAAAACTTGTAATGATCACTACGGAACTCTACTAAATTCTAGGTAATGAGTGTTTTTTTTTTTTTTTTTTTTTTTTTTTTTTTTTTTTTGTTTTGGGGGGGGGGGGGAGGGGGGGTTGTTTAAATTTATTAAAAT
>JAOVYX010014945.1:0-29940 GCA_035668315.1 Drosera spatulata | reverse complement strand
TAAGCAAACTACCCTGCTATCTAGTTTAGTTTATCCATTTCTGATTAATTAGTTCAGTTATTCACCTTTTTAAACACCCCCCAACTCCTAGAATAGTTACAGCATTAAGTTAGTTTAGTTGATAGTTCCGATTTTTCCTGTGGGTTCGACCCTTACTTCCATTTCTACATTTAATTCCATATTTATAGAGTGAAGGTGAGTGTTCATAAATATTAATTTGACGTGTACACGACAGCACGCATCAGTTCTACTTTAAAGTTCTAAACCAAATATATTTTCAAGCAACTTGATAAAAGTTTAAAATGTTTAAAGAAAATAGCAGTAACTTAATTTCAAACTTTTACAAATATGTTGTCTCTTATATATGAGAAACAATGATCAATCTATTATGTAGAATTAAGATGATTAAATATATACAAAAAATTCTCCTAGGGTACATGTTTTATAAAATAATTTTCATTTCATACAACCTGATAAAATATTTCCTATCTCATACAGTTTCCATTTTCCTCAACCAAACACACGATTTTTGCCTTAACTGTCTCCCTTTTCAATCTTTTTTTTCCCCACAATGTAGGTTTTTGTGTAGATTTCTCATTCAAAATTGATGACAATCATTGTGATCATCAAGGAAATTTGTTAGACATCGTCATCGTGATCATTATTTTCGATTTTTTGCAATGGATGAGATGATTATCTTTGTTTGTACATTTGGTTCTATATCTCGTTCGTTTTTATGCCATTTGGATTTTGATTTCAAATATGTTGTTGAAAAGATACGAGTTTGTTTCAAAATCTCCTCATTGAATGAATTCAATTTCGGGTCATGAACAATGCTTGTTGAATGATCAAAAAGATTTGATGATGTTGTTTGAGCTCTTGAAATGTCATCGTTTATCATCAATTGATGTGAATGTTGTGTATAGTGGAATTGGTTTCGATTGTCGTGGTTTGAGTGTGGTTTCAGATCTTGAAAATGAAACAATGCGCCAATTTGAAAAAACAGTGCGTCCGAGTACTGACAGTGTCTCACAATCTCAAACAGTGCGTCAGTATAATGATACAGTGCGCTTGAGTTATTCTACTAGCGTACAGTGACGCACGGATTTTTGGGACTCTAACTTCAAATCATTTTCAACATTCTAAGATAAATGATGATTTTGGTGACGATGTTGTGCATGAGTCGTCGCTTTGGTTCGTCGAGTATTTGTGATCAACCCTTGCGTTCTTCTCATTGGTCAAATTTGATTCAGAATGTTGGCCATGTTTTTCCTGATGGCGCAAAGCAGTTCAGGAAGTCTCTTGCATCATATGCAAGCAAAGTTGGATATCGATACAGTTTTAAAAGGAATGAGAACAATAGGGTTCATAGTTTTGAGAAAGATGATGGTTGTCAATGGTTTGTTAAGGCTTCATAGTGTGCTTACAATAAATCATTTTTCTTAAGGAAGCTGAATAATGTCTATACTTATGGACAGTTGTTTTTTCCGGTGGGTTCAATGAAGTCCATGAAGACGGAATGGCTTGCTAAGTCTCTTTTGGAAATGGTATGTCATGACCCTTATTTTAACACGAAACAGGTTAGAAATTATTTTCAAACCAACTACTGTAACGGCCCGACTTCCACGTCTTGACGACGCGTGACCGTTATGCTGTCACAGACCCAGCCCGTGACAAGGCCAAGTAATCCAGACGGGTTTAGCTACACCATAAAATATATTTCAATTCGATTCAATCCACACCTGCATATTTTGTACGTTGCAGTAGCATCATTAATGCGTCACACCTCTCGTGTGCTTTCAATGAGATTCCGGATACTAGCATTGAGGAGGGCCTCCTTGCAGAGAGTCACCCGTGGCCCTGCCACGACGGCACCCAGCCGTTGCATGCGTGGTAAAAGGATGGGGGATGCCCATTGCTCCCTACCTAGTTCCTCGCCCATGATGATGACTTAAGAATAATATTTTAACAGCTACCCAGGCTTATTTAAATAAACAATGAATGATCCCAATGGATTTAAAAAGGGACACTAAGTTCGACCTTCTTCATGACAATTTCAAAGGATGTAAACATTGATCACGCCAGACCTAAGAAGGGACGCCATGCTCAACCTTCATAATATTTTTCAGGAAGATGACCAACAATCCAACGGATTTAAGAAGGGACGCGCAATGCTCGACCTTCACAACTCAAGGACACACATATATTATTGTATTCGTTTTTCATTAGTTCATATCACTAAGATAATGAAACCAAGTCATACATCCCCGTGTCCTTTTTATTTAAGCATTTATGGGTCGTTTTCGTTTATTTCCTGAAAGGGTATTCATGTTATAATGGTGCGTATTCTAGCCCATTTCAACCCCAATACCCCACATCACATGTCAAACTTGTAAAATAATCATCCCCGGTTTCGATCCTAATGTCAAGGCTTATTATTACAACCCGATCCCCCCATGGTATATTTAGTACCCTTTTAGTACATAAACCCCGTGATCAAGTATAATTCATCGTATCACCACAACAAGCATACACATATATAACAAAGTACACCCATGGCATTTTGAGATCATAATTAGCATTAAATAGTGTGTCATAACTTAATGCATGTACCCATGCATATATTATCGAAATCCTAGTTTCGTTATCGCCTTAACACATCAACCAATCAAACAAGCATATCTTTGCCCTCCTGACGGTACCCTCCTCATCGTAATCATCATAACACACCATATTGATGAAATATTAAGCACGAGACGGATCGAGAGGGGCTAGGTTACCTTTAAGTGTGTTTAACCCAAGTTTTACTTAGGGTTAACGAAACCTTTAGAAACCTTAGAACCTTCGACACCCAAGGTCACCACCTTGCTGTTAGACTTTCGTCACTGCTTTGTCCCCGTCGTCGTCACTGTCGGTGGCTGGAAAAGTGGTCGAAATGTCGTCGGAAAGTTTTGACAAGGCGTTTTAAAGCTTGTTTTTGTTCGAACTGTGATACCCAAGACACCCGATGTTACCAATTGCTCTACCACACTCTGTCACCGTTGGCCGTCGAATTTTGGTCTGAAGTTCGTCGGAAAAACTTTGTTAAGGTGTTTTAAGCTTGTTCACGTACAAACTTCGCTACCCAAGACACCCGAGTCTCACCCCCTTCACTGTCTGCTTGCCACCACCTCCCAGAACCCACTAGTGGTCAGAGAACGCCGTCAAAGACGTTGGGTTCACCAGAGGAGTGTTTGTCACGGTTTTCTCGTCTCAACTTTAAGACGAATCCAAGCAGGGCTGCATGGTTGCGTTTACTTGTCTCAGAAGAGTCCCTAAGGGTTGTTTGAGTCTCCAGGAATTGGTGTTGACGTTGTCTTGTGGTGGTTATGTCGTGAAGGTGGTGTACGTTGGTGGCCGGTTCGTTTCGACAGGGTCGAAGAATGAAGATGATGATGGTGATGGAAATGGTAGTGGCGGTGTCGAGGTGGTGTAATGATGGTGCTGGTGGTGACGTGGTTGTGCTGGTGGTCGGGACGGTGGCAGTGTGGGGTGGTTGATGGCTTAATGGTGATGGTGTCATGGTGTTCACGGAGAAGGCAACGTTGGCGTCGACGTCGCGTTGGTTTGAAGATGGCGATGATGTGACGGCACGATGGTGGTGTTGGAGGCGAAGCTGGAGGTGGTGGAGAGTGGCGTGGGTGTACGAAGATGATGGGGGTGATAAAGAAGATGATAATGATGGCAAGAGGTTGATGGCGACGGTGTGAAGATGGTGGTGGCAGCATGAAGTTGGTGATGGTGGTGAGGGTCGTACGCGAGGTGGTTCGTGTTGAGTGGTTGTGTGAAGATGGTGCCCGATGATAGTGAGGTATGGTGAGCTGAGTGAAGAGGAGGAAGACAGGAAGGGAGTATTATGATATACCGCTGAAGCAAGGACTGCAGGCAACATGATGAATAATTCAGGGTACCTTCACTATGCACTGATATGTTTTCGCGTAAGGGGAAATGAATTTCAGGTGGGGAAAATGAAGGACTGCAGGTGCACGGAGGGGTGAAATATACCCTCATTAAGTTTTTGTCAGGCTGTTATTTATCCCAATTTCGAAATATTGATCTTTCGTTAATTAATTTGTGTTTATTTAATTATCTCAAAAATATTAATATTGTATCCTATTTACTAATCTAAATTTTCTGGGATTAAAATGGGTACCCCTAACGCGCAATATTTTTAACGTTATAATGTTACATTATTACATAACGTTTAACATCACTTATCCGTTACTTCTACTCGAGCGTTATAACGTTATCTTTACGTTATATATATTTGTTCGATATAGCGTCACTCGTTATGTTACGTCGTTATAACGTTGCTTACTTGTTCGTTTATTCACGTGCTCATAATATACGTACTCACATATATTTTTGAGCTCGATATAGCGTTACTACTTCGTTTTATTTATTCGTATAGCGAAATTTAAGTACGTATTTAACGTATTTCTTAAGGTACGAAATATTGGGGTATTATAACTATGGTTTGGATTTGTGATATAAGAAATCATGGAATACCTTAAAGAAGACGAGATGATGGTTGGTGGTGATTCTTCCGAGTCGTTTTGCAAGTCGAAGCCATATATTCAGGCACTTATTAGTACCAATCCAGAAAGTCATATTACACTTACCACAGAAGAAGGATCAAATCGTTTTTCCAGGCTATTTTTTTTGTTTCATGCTTCGATCGTCGGTTTCAATCATTGTAGACATTTTCTTTTCCTTGGTGGCACATTCTTGAAGGGTGATTTCAATGGAATGATACTAGGAGCTACTGGAAAAGACGCAAATAGGGATATGCATTTTTTTTTTCAAATTAATTTTTTTTTGTATTTTTAGTCAGGTGCCCTGTTTCTTTTAAACAGGCGCAATGTTTTTATTTTGAATAGTGCACCTGTATAATTGAAACAGTACTCCTTTTTTACCCCTGATTCCTGTAGCATTTCAAACATTAATATGATTCATATGAATTTTTTCCAGCACTTTTTCCACTCGGATTTATTGTGATTGATAAGGAGACGTATTCTAGCTGACATTGGTTTTTTTTTTTCCGAAGCTTCATCAAGTAATTCATGTCAAACGAAGGATCAATTTTTTCTGTGATCATAATGAAGGACTTTTACAAGCCTTTCCTAAAGTATTTCCGGAACATCCTCTTTCTTATTGTCTTCGACATCTGACAGATAAGATTCGGAGGTGCTAATATGCCGTCCTCACACAAACAGCATATCATTGATAACTTTCATAGTAGCGCCTATGCTCCAATTGTCACTGAGTTTTACGATAAGTTGAATGAATTTCAGACTAGAGGAGGTGATCTAGCTAAAGATTTTATGGCTTCGGTTATGCCTTACAATAAGTGGGCAATAAGTTTTGCAGTTGGTTGTCGTTATGGCGAGATGACGACCAATGTTGCGGAGTTATTCAATGCTTGGTTTTTAGGCGTGAGGGAGTTTCCTATAACTCAGATGGCGGATCATATTCGTGTCAAGTTAATGGAGTGGTTCAACAATCGTCGAAGCAATGCTGAACAATGAAATAGGGATTTAAATCCCAGGATGTCGGAGACTTTCAATGAATTATTCTAGAAATCACATATTTTTATGGTAAAGAGATCTTCAGAGCTCATTTTCGAAGTAATGTCGGATCCGACAGCCTCAGCAAATGTGAGAGAGAAGAGTTGCTCTTGTCGTATTGTAATGTCCCAAATTTCCATAACATATTAATACATAATAATATAAATGACGTCACTGTCGCTGAGTCCCAACACCCAGCTAGGCAAAAATTACTTAATCAGTTTAGGTACAGAAATTTATGAAATCCACATAGGTCCTTAACCGTGAGCCATATGAGTTCAATAATGTGTTGGTTCCCTTACCAGGGGTTACACGAGAGAAGAAGAAAAGAAAAGTAAAGCGAAATGATCACTTAGGTCCTTTATTCCAACACTCTCAAACTTATCATATCAATTCGACATTCACAATTATCATCTTAAAAACACAGTAAAGACAGACAATAGATACCCTCAGTGTTGTAATTGTGCCCTTGACGAGACTTATTCAATTTCAACTTATTAAGTTTTATTCAGCTTTAGTAAAAGAGACATCCGCGAAAGAGGATTAGCAAAACCGGAACCCAGGATCTCCTGCACCGAGTTTCCCTCATACCAAAATGACCTCACAAGGTCGATGAAAGAATGTCACCACCAGGTCACTATATAACACATACGACAGACACAACGCTCTTTGTGTTTTATATCGTTGAGTTATCTCACCAATTATTAATTTGCACACCTTTCACTCACTCATCCTCTTTATACCAACAATCAAGACATAACACAAGCACACACATCATCTTATCACGGCACACAGTAGTTGCAGTCAGTATTTTACGTCAGCTACATTTAGTGACTACGTCCATAAATTCTAATGTATATTATTATACTCATGGTATAATAGTACGTATCATCAAACACAATAAATCTAAACGTTACCTTCTTATTATAACTTCCTCACATACACGCTCAGCTTGTCCTTTATGTCTCAACGAGAGGCGTCTCCAGATCCTATAACATGATAGGATTCATATATTAATAGATTTCCATATGAATGTTTGTTCGTACTTCGTGAAAAATCATAATATTAATATTATAAGGTGACATTGAGCTTTGTAAAAGCCTTTGATACTTATTTTGATTGTTCATGATGATGATTTTATATATTGAATATCATTAGAGATGTTTGTCAATATTTGGAGTTGTTTTGGAGTCAAAACGATTATTCTTGGTCCAGAAGATTCTATGACGGCATCCCGACCTTTGGGACAGCATCATGACCTCTGGAACGAATATCCCGACCTCTGGAAAGGGCGTCCCGACCTTTGGAACGAGCATTCTAACCTTTGAAGTGAGCTTCCCGGTCTCTGGAATGAGTGTCCTAGATTCTGTCCAACTTGACCTTTCGACGTATTTAAATGTATAACTTTTTGTATACAACTTGAAAAATTATTTTGTAAAATTTTACATAAAATAGACTTTATAATATTTCCAGTGAATTAAAGTTTCTATCATAAAACCTTACCAATAACAGTAATTAATTAGTTCAAATTTATATTTTCAGCTAGTTTAAACAGTTTGACCTTACTTCACTAATTTGCTCATAACTCTCTATATACAACTCTAAATAATTATTTATAAACTGTTCTGAAAACTAGACTTTCATACATGTCCAATGATATAAGGCTTGTCTCATAAATCTAACTATATAATTTCATATCAAGTCATAAATTCTTCTCTGTGACCAATTTTTTATAGATTGACATATCCATATATTTTGATTTATAACTTAAGATTTTCAACTTCGAATCATAATTTATTAACTTTGTTAGAAACTAGACATCTGTAGATTTAACATATATTAATATCAGGATTTATCAAAGAGTGTGTAATATTCCACGAAATTTTTAATTAAGATTTTACCTTCTCTTAACAACGGTGAAGGTTACACATCTTACTCGCCTTATCACCTATTTTCTCCTCTTCACCTCAAACTTCTCCTTCTTCTCTTTTCTTGCTTAACACTAGTGTAAGAAGTGTTTTGTTTTGTGTTTGTAAGGAATTTTTAAGGAGAAGAGAGCTTGTATTTATAGGAAACTAAATAAATTAAAATAGTTTGAGTGAAAAATTAGTAGGTATTTGGTGGATATTTAACGGATAATTAGTGGATAATTAGTGGGTATTAAGAAATAATTAGTGGGTAATTAATTCAATTTAGATGGAGTAGAAATTGACATAAAGGAAAATAAGTGCCAAAATTAGGTTTAGGCAATTGTCATATAAATACAGTATTTTCGTATTAATATCGTATTTTCTCGTATTTCTGTATTAGGGTTACATTTCATCCATATTTTCAATTCTTTCCCTATTATATATACAAACAAGCATTTTAACCCTGCAAAATAAATTATAACGTATGATAATTTACTATTCACGTTAATTACCATAAACTAAATTTTATGAAAATTTCCGGACCCTTATATTCTTCCCTCCTTTAAAGGTTTTGTCCTCGAAACCAGTGATAGAAAAGATTTATAAATTACCTTTAAATAGATGTGGATATTTCTTCCGCATTGTTTCCTCCGAAGTTAAATGATTTACCCATAAAAGCTTAACCAATGGTATTGTCTTATTTTTAATACCTTTTCTCGGCGATCGAGGATTTCTTGAGATTGCTTCTCATACGACATATTCTCATCTATTATGATAGGGTTGTGCTGTATGATATGGCTTGGGTCGGGCACATACTTACGAAGCATAGAGACATGGAACACGTTGTGCACGGAGGATAGGTTGGCAGGAAGTGCTAGTTTGTAAGCTACCTCCCCAACTCGCTTTAGAATCTCAAAAGGTCTTATGTAACGTGGACTAAGTTTTCTTTTCTTTTTAAATGTCATCTTTACTAGGTGAGATCCTTAGGAACACATGATTCCCGACCTCAAACTATAGAGGTCTTTGCCTCACATCGGCGTAACTCTTTTGACGGTCTTGTGCAGTTTTCATCCGTTCCTGAATCTGTTTCACTTTCTGAGCCAACTCTTGTACCATCTCTGGTCCTAACTGGACTACATCCTGAATATCATTCCAGTATACCGGTGTCCTACACTTTCTGCCATATGATGCCTCAAATGGCGTCATACCGATGCTAAAATGGTAACTGTTGTTGTAGGTAAACTCGACCAAAGGCAAATGATGATCCCAAGAGCCTTTGAATTCAAGGACACATGCACGCAACACATCTTCTAAGGTTTGTATGGTCCTCTTCGTTTGGCCATCGGATGCAAGATGAAAGGCGATACTGAAGTTCAGATGCGTACCAAGAGCCTCTTACAATCCTTGCCAGAATCGAGATTGAAACCTTGTGTCTCTGTCAAACACTATGGCGTTAGGAACTCCGTGGAGCCTTACGATAGCCTTCACATATTCCTTGGCCAATTAGTTAGCACTCTATGTATTTTTGATTGGAAGAAAGTGTGCAGACTTCGTCAAACGGTCTATAATTACCCAAATGGAGTTTAAACCCCCAACCGTGCTTGGAAGTCCAACTATGAAGTCCATGGATATTGCATCCCACTTCCATGTTTGTATCTCAAGAGGATGTAATAATCTACCTTGTCTTTGATGTTCTATCTTTACCTGCTGACAGACCAAACACTTGCTGACAAACTCATCAATCCCCGTTTTCATGTTGCTTTATCAGTAGTGGTTTCGTAGATCCTGGTACATCTTGTTACCTCCAGGATGAACATGGTAGAGACTTTGGTGTGCTTCCTCAAGAATTTTCAGCTTCAACACTTCATTATTAGGTATACAGAAACAATTCTGAAATCGTAATGATCCATCCTCGTGAATCACAAATCTCGTTGCAGTACCCTTTTGAACCTCTTTTCTCAGTTTGTGTAGTCCAACATCATTCTCTTGAGCTTGCACTATCTCTTCGTGAAGAGTAGGACGAGCTTGCATATCTGCAAGTCTCCCACTAACTGACCTTGGTCGAACTTCAATTCGTTACTTGCAGAATTCATCAACCAAGGTGTGTTGCGTAATTTTCAATAAGTGCAAGTTTTCCTCTGAATTCCGAACCTTCCGACTTAGAGCATCGGCCACTACATTTGCCTTTCCTGGATGATACTGGATATCCAGATCATAGTCTTTTAGTAGCTTTGGCCATCTCCGTTGTCTCATATTGATGAGTAAAGATATAGTTCAAGCTCTTATGATCAGTAAACTCCTTACAAGACACTCCGTACAGTTAATGCCTCCAGATCTTAATGGCAAAAACCACCGCGGCTAACTCCAAGTCATGCCTTGGGTAGTTAAGCTCATATGGCTTCAGTTGTCTTAAAGCATAAGCTATTACTTTTCTGTATTGCATGAGTACATACCCAAGTCCTTGCTTAGATGAATCGCTATACACACAGTATCCTTCCTCACCAGAAGGTAGTGTAAGCATAGGAGCAGAAGTGAGACAAGTCTTGAGTTCTTGAAAAGACTTCTCGCAGGTTTCAGACCAAATAAACTTCTTGTTCTTTCTCGTAAGATTAGACAATGGTATGGCTATCTTAGAGAAATCCTCCACGAACTGACGATAGTAACCGGCTAACCCCAGGAAACTTCTGATCTCTGTTACATTAGTAGGTCTTGCTCATTCCTTCATAGCTTCAATCTTCTTCGGATTGACCTTAACACTATCTTCTGAGATCACGTGTCCCAAGAAGGCAACTTCTTTCAACCAAAATTCACACTTCTTGAGTTTACCATACAACTGAATTTTTCTGAGGGTTCCCAAGGTGGTTCGAGGATATCGTTCATAATCTTGTGGACTCTTGGAATATGTCAGTACGTCGTCAATGAGCACGACAACAAACTGGTCAAGATAAGGTTTAAAGACCCTATGCATCAAATCCATAAACACAACAGGTGCATTAGTGAGTCCGAATGACATAACAACGAACTCATAATGACCGTACTGAGTTCGAAAAGCTATTTTTGGAATATCCGTGGATTTGATATGCAATTGATGATAACCGGAACGAATGTATATCTTGGAGTAGACCGTAACCCCTTGTAACTGGTCAAAAAGATCATCAATACGAGGTAAAGGATATCGATTTTTGATGGTGATTTTGTTCAACTCTCGGTAGTCAATACACAGTCTCATACTCCCATCTTTCTTCTTAACAAAAAGCACAGGAGCCCACCATGGTGAGACACTAGGTCGGATATATCCCTTTTCAAGCAGATCCTCGAGTTGAGTTTTACGCTCTTTTGGCTTTGCAGGTGCCATACGATATGGTGCTTTGGAAATAGGTGTTGTGCCCTTCTCTAACTCAATAGAGAAGTCAACCTCTCTATTGGGTGGCAGTCCCGGTATTTCCTCCGAAAGACGTCTGGAAACTCATGCACAACTGGGATTTCAGACAATCCCTTACCTTCCTCGGAAGGTATCTCTATGTGACATAAATATCCCTGACAACCCTTCCTTAGAAGCTTGCTTGTTGTCATTACGGATACTATTAGCACCTCAGGTCTTGACCCTTTCCCGTAGTATATAATCTTCCCTCCTTTAGTAACTATTATTCTAACCAGCTTCTTCTCGCAATCTATGGTGGCCTTATACTTTTCTAACCAACTCATATCAAGAATGACATCAAAATCTCGAAGATTGAACACAACAAGGTCTATAGGGAAATTTTCACCCCCTATCTCAATTGGGACATAAGACACAGAATGTCTGCAGCCTACAACGTCTCTGGTTGACAACCCGATGTATATAATACTAGGTATGGGTTAAGGTTTGACGCCGTGTCTTTCAAGAAAAGACTTGGCAACGAAAGAATGGGTAGCACCAGTATCAAAAAGCTCGAAAGCTGGACGGGAGAAAAGTTGAAGATTATCAATCACCGCAGCTCCGCTCTGCTGCGCTTCTTGTGGGTTCATATTGAATACTCTCCCTGGTGATGGTTTAGGTTGATTCCCAACTTGCCTTGGCGGTTGTGTAATCGACTGGCCTGTAACTGCTGGCCCCTGAACTGTATCTCTTGACATGTTCCCTTGGGGACAAAATCTTTTTCTTGTGCCTTGTCCACCACAGTTGTAGCATGTGACAGGTGCGATACGGTAATCCTTTACAACATGTCCGAATCTGTCACAGTTATAGCAAGTGATACCACCAGTAGAACGATTCTTATTATTCGCTCCACCTCTCTGAGATTGCCTCTGATTGGACTGTTGACCATACTGTGGATTATATTGTGTAACGCCCTGACTTTCCATTACTTATTAATGATAGATATGACGTCACTGCCGCTGGACCTAACGCCCCAGCTAGGAAAAAACTATACATCCTGCCTTAGTCATAAGAATTAAGTTAAGTTCACTTATACATCATTAGTTTAGAAACTTTTGATGTCCTCAATCATTACTCAGAATATCACCTTCGCTACGAAATTTACATGTAGCATCAAAACTTAAATCATACTTCTCTTCAAGTCTTACTCCGGTAACAAAGAGAAGAGGAAAGACACAGAAAAATAATAACCATGAGCTATAAGTGCTCAATAATGTGTCGACCTCCTTATCAGGGGTTACACGAGAAAAGAAGGTAATAAAAATAAAAGGGAAATGATCACTTAGATCATTTGTTCCAGTACTCTGGAATTGTCATCCCAATCTGGCATCCATAATTATCGTTACAAGCATATCAATGATTCACCCTAGTCACATAAACACACTTAACACCATGTAACGACACTCGAAATCATTCGTCCATCTAGACTCTAGACATTATCGATGTAATTTTACCGTCATACCCATTATGGTAATGATAGTCAAGATCTCCATATCAAACGAAATGATACAATGACACTATGACATGATAGGTCCCCAGTCCAAGTCTCACGCATTGTTGCACTCAACAGTTCACTCAAAGCTTTGTTATACTTACCATCATGTTAATCACACAGAGACGACATACAATAGATATCCTCAACGTCATAATTGTGCCCTTGACAAGACTTATTCAATATCATAGATAAACTTTATTCAACTTTAGCAAAAGGGACATCCGGGAAAGGGGATCAGCCAAACCGGAGCCCAGAGTCTCCTGTAGTGAGATACTCTCATGCCAAAAAGTTGATGAAAGAATGTCACCACCAAGTCACTGTATAACGCATGTGACAGACACAACGCTCTTTGTGTTTTATACCACGGAATTATCTCACCAATTTATGGATTTACACTCTTTTCACACATTCACTCTCATTATACCAGCAAACAAGACATAACACACCATGCAACAACACTCCATAACACTCAGTATTTAGCACATAACACACAACATTTGCTGTCAGTATTTTACGTCAGTTATATTTAGTGACTACGTCCAAAGATTCCAATGCATATTACTATATTCACGGTATAATAACACGCATCGCTACACACAATGAATCTAAACGTTACATTTTATCGCAGTTCTTCACATGCACACGTTCAGTCTTGTCCTTAAGTGACAACGAGCAGCGTCTTCAAGTCCTATAATATAATAGGATATGCATATTAAGACACACCCTTGTGAATGATTGTTCACGCTATCGAATTAAGTATATTTATTGGTACTTCTTGAAAAATCGTCATACTAACGTTATGTTGTGATGCCAAACTTTGAGAAAAGTCTTTGATACTTATTTTAATAGTCCATGATGATGATTTTATGTATTTATCATCATTAGAAGTGTTTGTGAACATTTGGAGTTATTTCGGGGTCAAAATGGTTCATTTTTGCATTCTGCCCAACATGACACTTCGACACATTTAAATCTATAACTTCTCTTCTACAGTTTCAAAAAACATTTTGTAAAATTCTACGTAAAGTAGACTCTATAACCTTTTCATATAATTAGATTTTCGATCATGAAACCTTACCAATAAGAGCAATTTATTCGTTTAAGTTTATATTTTCTGCTAGATCAGATAGTTTGACCTTGCTTTACTAATCAGTATATAAATCTTTATATACAACTTTAAATCTAGATTTTTAAACTGTTCTGAAAACTAGACTTCAAGGCCTTTCTATTGATATAAGACTCGTTTTCTAACTCTTTCTGTGTAGTTTCAGATCAAGTCACAAAGTTATCCTTGTAACCAGTTTATACAAATTGACATATTCATATGTTTTGATTTATATCTTGAGATTCGCAACTTCAAATCATGATTTATCAACTTTATCAGAAATTAAACATATGAAGGTTCAACACATATTAAAATAAGTATTTATCACAGTGCTGATCATTTTTCATAAAATATCTAAACAAGATAATCACCTTCTTTTATTAATGATGAAAGATCCTCGTCGCCTTATAACCCTAACTTCTCCTCTTCTCCTCAAACTCTCCTTCTTCTCTTCTCTTGCTTATCCCTTCTCTTGCATAACAAGAAGTGTTTTTGTGTTTGTAAGAAGTTTTTCAAGGAGAAGAGAGCATGTATTTATAGAAAACTAAATCAATTGAAATAGTTTTAGTGGATAATTAGTGGGTATTTAGTGAATAATTAGTGGATAAATAATTTAATTTAGGTGGAGTAGAAATTGACATAAAGGATAATAAGTGTCAAAACTAGGTTTAGGTCATTTTCGTATAAATATGGTATTTTCGTATTAAGACCGTATTACCCCGTATTTACGTATTAGGGTTGCATTTCATTCATATTTTGTATTTTTTCTTATTATATAGTCAAACAAGCCTTTAACCCCCGTAAAAATAAATTATAATGTATAATTATTTACTATTCATATTAATTATAGTAAAACTAAATTTTACGAAATTTGTCAGATTCTTATCATATTTTTGTCATGATTTTGACAAACGAATTTTATAATCTCGTTGTATAAATTACGACGTTCAGTAATATACTATTTTTGTTATTTTTTTAGAAAATAAATTTTCTCAAAATTTTCGGATCTTTACAGATTGTGTCCCCTGATTTCCTTGTCCTTGTGCGACACTAGAAGTATTGCCTAATGGCCCGTCTCGTTGGTTAGATCGAGGTCCGTCAGACTGTTGAGATCTACTAGATTTGCTAGAGCTTACATCATCTCGTTTTGTTTTTTTTTTTTTTTTTTTTCCTGCAAAGAAAGCATCCTTCTCTGCCAAAGACCGGTTCAAATTCACAGCCTTGTCATACACTTGTTGATATGAAACAAATGTATGGGTTAACAAGCTTGTCTTGAGCCTCTAACTAAGGCCCTTCAGAAACTTTCGTTTCTTTTCAGCTTCCGAGCTTTAGAATGAAAGCACAAATCACAGCAGTGTTATGAACATTGTTGCATACTCCGTGAAATTCATGTCACCTTGCTCTAGAGAAGAGAACTCCTCCCTCATCCGGTCTCTTAGACACTCAGGATAGTACCTATCGCGAATCAACTCCTTTAATTGTTCTCAGTCGAAGATAGGAAGTTCAGCTCGTTCCGTGACCGTGGTTCACCAATTGTTGGCCTCACCTTCGAGATAATATACCCCGAAACTGACCTTTAGTTTCTCGGAACACCCCATAGCCTTGTAGAGTTTTTCCATATCACTGAACCAATTCTCCTATACCATCGGGTCATCATCTTCTCTAAACTGTTTTGGACGATATGCATTAAGCCTGTGGAAGTACTTCTCGATGTCAGGTTCATGAGGTTCCTCTATTTTCCTCCTGATCCTTGGAAGCTCTTCCATCATCACAATCATAGGGTCAGTTGATGGCTATTTCGGGGATTGTTCTTCCGCTGCTACTTCATGGATCCCTTCTTGCTCCGCATGATGAGCTCCCGTAGTATAGCTCACTGATTTCGTTGATCCTTCAGTTTGAATAGTCTTATTTTCAATGTGTGCCATCACCCTAAAAGTTAAGCATTTGCTATGTCAATTCAAATTATTTTCATTGACATTGCTATAATTCCATGCATAATTAACCTTTATCTCTTAAATTATCTGCGTGGCAATTGATATAAGGTGAAGACAACAAATTTCATTATATACAGCATTTAGTACATAAATGATGCATTTATTGGAAAGATAAGTACATAGATAGTCACACCAAAATCCTTATATACATTACAAATAATTACATAGTTTGTCACGTGGAATAAAAAATCACACAAGAGCACACTTAATACATAAGACCATATTATTAAGTTAAATCGCTTAATTTCCGTCAAGACTCATCTTCACCAATGGTTGTATATAAGACAACCTTATGACCAGCTCACTCAAAATCAACGGTCCACTTGCCATCTAAAAAGTACCTTTTTTCATTAGACACCCCCACTATAAGAATCAGGTATTTTCCGACGGATAATTTTAAATTGTCAGAAAGTTATCGACGAAAATAAGAAAATTCCTGACCACAGTAATTTCTGTCAAAAATTTACAAACGATTTGATATTTTTGGTCGAAAATTTATTGACGACTTAAAAAAGCGATCGAAAAGCTCAAAATCCAAATTAATGGTCAGATCTGGATACGACCGCCTACAAAAACCACGCCTCCGCCCACACCCTCGCCTCCGCCTCCGCCTCCGATCTGGATCTGCTTCTTCGACCCAACACAAACCACGCACCTCCGACCCCAGCCTTCGCCCACACCCACGCCTCCTGTGAACGGGCATGCGTTTTGAAATTATCATAGTCTTAATATTTTTGGTGATTCATTTTTATTATTCTTATTAATGCGTTGTTTTGTGATTTCTGTTTGTTTGATTGTTCGTGTGGTGTGCAGATTGACAATCTTGACACTGAGTTGAGTAACACGGTGGTAAAGGCTCGTCCTACTGTTCTCTGGTGTTACAAGAATAAGGATAAGCTAACTCGATCGCAGCAGGTAACTAACTTGAGATGTATATTTTTTTCCAGAACTTGAATTCGAAGTTTTTTTTATTTACTAACTGAGAATGCTTGTGAAATTGATTGATCAAAAGCTTCGAATTTTTATGGGCAATGTTGTAGATCTTTTTTAGTGTTGTTTAGTTGGTTTGATGATATCATATGTAGCTCGTCACGAATTCGCTAAGAAGTTCGATTAGTAGAATTAGATTAGTGTTTGATCAAAAGGTTCGATTTTTAAATTCACTCTATCTAATGGTGAGAATCTGTGCACTGTTGTTTCAACCATTTTCTCTTCTGATATGTAGTAAATCTTAACCCCTTCAGTTTTTTATTCTAACAGTGGAGCACGATGAGCATGAAGCGCACAAGGTAGTCATCTCTTATCATTCAAGTAGTTCTGAAACATGACCTGTTATTCAATAACGACATTTTACCATCAGTTTTGTGTACCTTACAGGATAAGCTAGATCCTCTCCTATTTCGAAGAGCAGAGCACTACTTCATGGAAAACATGCGTGTCATCAAAGGTAATTGCTATGTGCGACTTCAGTAATAATCCAGTATGTTGTTTATGTCGATCTAGTTTGATTAAGCTTTGCCATCATGTTGTGTAGGACTTGATGCAAGGACCTCAGGCATGTTGGATGAATTTGGAAAGCTCATTACTGCTTCTGGTAAAAGTTCTATCGAGAATTATGAATGCGGTATGTAGATCTCAGATGACTCTTTTGGATGGTGTGTCTCGTTAAAAGCAATGCCTTGGATGTGGGAGCAAATACTAGTTCTCATTTGGTAGAACGTGATTGCTTGTGTCCAGCGCTCAAGAGCAACACTTGGTGACTCAATCATGATACACCCCCTGCAGCCTCCCTTCAACCACGTTCAGCTCCTCAACATTGTTTTACCCACTTAGTTTCATACTCAGTACAGATATTACTACCAGCGGCCTTTACCAACGCTAGGACCGAAGTTGAAACTAAAATGTGTAATGATCATGGTACTTAAACGTGGTGATCGAAACAGTGTTTAGACCCGATACTGAAGTCTGGACCCGGTTCAAAAGCTTTTATAATTGCTGGAACCCAATTGATTTATGTGTATGCCAATTTATCGCAATTGGGTTTTCTTTTCGTTTCCAGGTTGTAAACCCTTAATACAACTGTATGAGGTCCTTTTGAAGGCTCCAGGAGTATTTGGGGCGAGGTTTAGCGGAGCTAGGTTCAGAGGATGCTCTAGTAGATGCCAACCAAGCACAAGAAGCTGCTTCATTTGTGAACTTGAGCGTCGTTCTCACTACTCACTTTGGAAGGATTTACGATAATTTGGGATTTTTTGTAATCTTGTATTGTATGTTCGATGTATTTCTGGGTTCAGAGGATGCTCTAGTAGATGCCAACCAAGCGCAAGAAGCTGCTTCATTTGTGAACTTGAGCGTCATTGTCACTACTCATCTTGGAAGGATTTACGATGATTTGGGATCTTTTGTAATCTTGTATTATATGTTCGATGTATTTCTTGGTTTATACATTATTATATTTGTGTTAAGTTGTATTTTTTGTTAGTATTATATATGTACATTGTTGGAATGGTGTGTACACAGCACGATAGCGTGAAAACAGGCCTGTTTTATCTATGGAACCCGAACATTTTTGATGACATTGGTTAGGTCGTCGAAAAAACCCCAGAAATGATATTTATCAACGGCTGATATTTGTCCGTTGGGAATTTACCGACGGCTTACCCCTAACTGTCGAAAATTTACCGACGGCCAACCACCTGTCGTCGGAAAAAAAATTCCGACATCTTTTCACAGTCGTCACTAAATTTCTGACGGAGCTTGGCAGCAGTCAGAGAATTTCCGACGGCGAACAGAAAGGCGTTGGAAAGCTCTGTTTCCGACAAACAGTTTTGCGACTGACCACTAGTCGTCAGAAATACGGTTTTTCGATGACTTTTCGACGGATTCTGTTTGTCTGCAATAACCTTTTATGATGTAGTGCCCATTAAGGAACAGCTCGGGATAGAATCGATCCTAAAAATACATGTCAATATAATTTAACAGTGAGTAAAAAAGAGAGCTTCCACTTGATATATGGGATGATGTATGCTATCAACGATCCTCTTAAGTGTTCGAACCGTCGTCCTAATCTTACGGAGATACACCTCAATATGTACTCTAGACCTCTTATAACGAACCATCCTTGAAGCACGCTTCGAAGTGAATCCCTGACTCCTAGTCTTAACTATCCTGAACATAAAACAAACTTATCTTAATAACATGTCCAAAAATATGAAATAAGACTAAAACCAAGCATAAGCATAAGAAAGCTTAAATATTTCATTTTTTTCATTTTGTTTTTATTTTTTCTTTTTGTTAACGAGGGTGTCCGGGTCAGCTCGCGCGCACCTCGACTAATCCCCCGGATACTGATAAAGCGCCCCCCCTCCCACCAGCATCGGGTAAAGTTTTGACCGAAGTCAGCGGGCGTGGCCAACATGGATTTTGAGACTAGTGGGATTCGAACCCAAGACCTTCAAGAAGAAGGTTGAGTCGAACACCACTAGACCAACCCAGTTTGATTAGCTTAAATATTTCATTTAGTCCTCAAAATACACATAAAATATTTACTTAAACCTAAGTGATTTCGTTTGGTCCTTAACCTAAACCTTGCTTTGATATCAATCTGTCATGCCCCAATTTTTTATAACATATTAATATATAATAATATAAATGATGTCACTGTCACTGAGTCCCAACACCTCAGTTAGACAAAAATTACTTAATCGATTTAGGTGAAAAATAAATGAAATCCACTTAGACATAACCAGTAATATTATCGAATACAGCGAAAACTTCTCACTTATTACATATTTTATTTAGTTTATAAATCATAATACAGTAGATGCATATTAGCACCATAATCTATATCACACCTGCCCGTCGTCTCTAACTCCTGAAAACACAAAGAAGAAAAAAAAAACATAAAAAAATAGTAACCGTGAGCTATATGAGTACAATAACGTATCGGTCCCCTTATCAGGGGTTACACGAGAGAAGAAGATAAGAAAAGAAAAACGAAATGACCACTTAGATCGTTTGTTCCAACACTCTGAAACTTATCATCTCAATCCGATATTCACAATTGTGATGTTAAAAACGCAGTAAAGAAAGAAAATAGATACCCTCGGTGTTATAATTGTGCTCTTGACGAGACTTATTCAATTTCAACTTATCAAGTTTTATTCAACTTTAGTAAAAGAGACATCCGGGAAAGAGGATCAGGCAAACCGGAATCCAAGATCTCCTGCATTGAGTTTTCCTCATATCAAAACGACCTTATAAGGTTGATGAAAAAATATCACCACCAAGTCATTATATAACACATACGACAGACACAATGCTCTTTGTGTTTTATACCGTAGAGTTATCTCACCAATTATGAATTTACACTCCTTTCACTCACTCATCCTCTTTATACCAATAATCAAGACATAACACAAAGACACACATCATCTTATCACGGCACACAGCAGTTGCAGTCAGTATTTTATGTCAGCCACATTTAATGAGTACGTCCATGGATTCTAATGTATATTATTATATTCATGGTATAATAGTACGTATCGTCAAACACAATAAATCTAAACGTTACCTTCTTATTATAACTTCCTCACATACACGCTCAGCTTGTCCTTTATGTCTCAACGAGAGGCGTCTCCAGGTCCTATAACATGATAGGCGTCTCAACGAGCTTTGTAAAAGATTTTGATACTTATTTTGTTTGTCAATGATGATGATTTTATATGTTGAATATCAGTAGAGATATTTGTGAATATTTGGAGTTGTTTTGGAGTCAAAACTATTATTCTTGGTCCAGAAGCTTCTAGGACGGCATCCCGACCTTTGGGACGGACACCCTGATCTCTGGAAAGAGTATCCCGACCTGTGGAGCGGGCGTTCCAGCCTTTGAAATGAGTTCCCGACCTCTCAAACGAGTTTCTAGATTCTATCCAACTTGATATTTTGATGTATTTAAATCTATAACTTCTTATATAAAACTTCAAAAATTATTCCGTAAAATTCTACACAAATTAGACTTCATAATATTTTCAATGAATTAATGTTTCTATGATAAAACCTTATCAATGATAACAATTAATTAGTTCAAGTTTATATTTTTTGCTAATTCAAATAATATGTCCTTACTTTACTAATTTGCTCATAACTCTCCATATATAACTCCAAATAATTTTTTGTATACTGTTCTGAAAACTAGACTTCCATACCTTTCCAGTGATATAAGGCTTGTCTCATAAATCTTACTATATAATTTCATATCAAGTTATAAAGTCATCTCTCTAACTAGTTTTTTACAGATTTATATATTCGTACGTTTTGATTTATAACTTCAGCTTCTCAATTCCGAATCATAATTTATTAACTTTGTTAGAAACCAGATATGTGAAAATTCAACATATATTAATATCAAGATTTATCAAAGAAGGTATAATATTTCCATAAAATTTCTAATCAAGATGATTACCTTCTCTTAACAACAGTAAAGCTTCCACGTCTTACTCGCCTTACAACCTACCTTTTCCTCTTCACCTCAAACTTCTCCTTCTTCTCTTCTCTTTATTAACACTAATCTTGCATGGTAAGAAGTGTTTTGTTTTTTGTTTGTAAGGAATTTTCAAGGAAAAAAGAGCATGTATTTATAGAAAACTAAATCAATTAAAATAGTTTAAGTGAAAAATTAATTGGTATTTAATGAGTAATTAATGGGTATTTAGTGGATAATAATTAGTGGGTAATTAATTTAATTAGGTGAAGTAGAAATTGACATAAAGGAAAATAAGTGCCAATATAAGGTTTAGGTTATTTTTGTATAAATACGGTATTTTCGTATTAATATCGTGTTTTCCCGTATTTACGTATTAGAATTATATTTCGTCCATATTTTATATTTTTTTCCTATTATATAGTGAAACAAGCCTTTTAACCCCACAAAATTAATTATAATGTACGATAATTTACTATTCACGTTAATTATCGTGAAACTAAATGTTATGGAATTTTTCGGGTCCTTACACGTATGTGGCAGACAAACGATTTTTCATGTTTACATGCGGTTTGTGTGATTATAAAGTTTTCCTTGTCCGTGAGTACTGTGATCGATCCGTATTTTTCTGTTGAAAGTTATACGAAGAGATATAAGGCTGTCATCCATTCTATTCCTTCATCAGTTGTGGACCAAATAGCTTCATCAGTGGATGTGGAATTATCCCTGTCTTCTCCGAGCAGACCCAAAACACAACGTATTTCGTCGAGTGGTGAAGAGTCCAAGGGTATGAGGTGAACGAGGTGCAAAAAGATTGGTCATTACAACAGACAACGTTGTCAAGAGCTCATTTAATGATTTTTTTTTCTCTATTTAGGTTCTTGCTTTTCTTGAATAAAAAAAAAAAACTCATGTGGAGTACTATGTAATGACTTTTTCAATTATAAGATTATTATGTTATCAATTTTTGATGATGTATTGGTGTACTGTTGTGTTTTTCTTTTTTTAAAAAAAATATTAATTGATGCACTATTTTGATAATACTGACGCACTGTTTGAATGAAATAGTGCACCTGAGCATTTTGATGATATTAACAAATCCAAGAGTGTTGTTTTTAATTTGTCAATTGTATTTATATTTCTACTCATGTATTATTATATGATTTATTTTATATTTATTTATTGATTATGCTTTGATTTTTTTTAAATAAAAACAACTGACGCAGTGTTTGAATAAACTTCACGCCTTGTTTGGTTTAAACAGTGCGTCTTAATAAATTAAACAGTGTATCTGTTCATTTAAATGAGAAAATGATAAGGAGCACGATATAAGAGATATAGATAGCTAATTAACTTGAAATTGCAATAAAAAGACATTGTTTGTATAAATTATCAAAATATGCATCACTCGAATATGTTTTTGTCTTCTTCTACACCATCCTCATTTAGAGACTCTTTGAATTCATATCGTGAAATCAAAGTCTCGATCATTTTTGCTTCGTATCGTCGCATCTCTTCCCAGGTAGAATGTTCTGGAACAGATTGTCCATTTGCAAGCAGATCTATCCATTGTCATATGTGCACTTCACAGTCCAGATTCTTTTGAGTTGCAGTCTTCTTGTTGATGTTCATTTTCGTGTTGTACTTTTCCCTTTCTTCTTCGACGATTTGTGTCCCTTCATATTTCCTTGCCATTTCCCTAGATTTTATTCTCAAGAATGAGAAGATTTGAAAAGAGAGAAAAAAAATAGTTTTAAAAAAATATTTGCATTTTCATTACTATCCTCTCCACCTCTCACGTTTGCATTCAATAACTACACGAATAAAAAAGTAACTACAGCACTAAATAACACTTTCATTCTTTTTCTTCCCTCCTCACAAATAAACCGAAGGAAATCATTCATTATTTTTTTTTTCAAAATTCACAAGCACAATAGAAAGAAAGTATCAACTTTTCATTCTTTTTTTTTTTCTTTTGTATTCTATTCTTTCTGATTTTTTCTTTTTTCTTCTCAAACTCACAAACAAAGCGTAAAACCTAATTAGGGGTGAGAATTCAAGTTTAATCATTATTTTTCTGTTTCGGTTAACCAAACCTAATTCGATTTTTAAAAAATTAAAAATCAAAATCAAACTGAAAAAATTTGGTTATTTATTTTTGTTATCTAAAATTAATTCTTTTTTCAAAAAATAAAAAATCGAAATCGAACTAAAAAAATTTGATTATTTATTTTGGTTAATCGAAATAAAATTCGATTTTCGGTTATTTACCAAAATATGAAAAAAAAAATAACAGAACTATTGAATATTTTAGCCAAATAAATTAGGATAAATATTAGTATACCCATCCGTGGAGTCATGCACAGGATCAAAAAAAAAAAAAAAAAAAAAAAGTAACACATGAAATTTTTATAACTATAATATTAAAAAAAAATGGTATTATGAATTTAAATATAGCACCAAAAAAAAACATAAAATAACATTATAAACTACACAAGAAATTCTTTCAATTGAATGACACTCTTCTTTTTTCGAAAAATTTGTATAACAATCATATTTAACATTTATATTATTTTCAATAATTATTTTCATCGACGATCTGCATGTTCTCCAACAAATTTCACAACATTTACTTTCAACAATCATTTAATGAGAAAATGATAAGGAACTTGATATAAGAGATATAGACAACTAATTAACTTGAAATTACAATAAAAAGATATTGTTTGTACAAATCATCAAAATATACATCTCTCGAATATGTTTTTGTCTTCTTTTGCATCATCCTCATTTGCAGGCTCTTTGAATTCATATCGTGAAATCAAAGTCTTGACTATTTTTGCTTTGTATCATCACATCTCTTCCAAGGTAGAATGTTCGGGAACCGATTGTCCATTTGCAAGCAGATCTATCCATTGGCCTACGTGCACTTCACAGTCCAGACTATTTTGAGTTGCAGCCTTCTTGTTGATGTTCAATTTCGTGTTGTACTTCTTCCTTTCTTCTTCAACAATTTGTGTCCCTTCAGGTTTCCTTGCCATTTTTTTACTGAATTTTTCTACATAGTCTTTCTGCACATTCAACAACACATAAATTAGTTGATATTTTAATGCTTCATTTTACAATATCAAGAGAATCTATAAATTAATATGTGTTTCTTATAATTTTCTTGGTATCCCTTTCATAGTCAACTTTTTGTTTTTTGAAGTTGTGATGTGTCCACAAGTTATCTTCGCTGTCGAATATGAGCAACGTCCAATGGTATGCAATCCCACTCTTTGCTCTCCCCCGGATGTGTTCATTGGGAAGAAATACCATCGGCGTTGATTATTTTCCTTCATTGGCTTCATGTTGGTGTTTTCGGCCCCGATTCCTCCTTTCAAAACTTCTTGCCACATCACAACAAATAATCCAATATTAGTTTTTGTTTTGTTGAATTTGTTATTAAAATGTAATGAGTAAAAGCATTTCAGATAAGTATTTGGAAATAATTACTTACCCAACATTCCGTACTGTATAATGCTATGTGATCTTTCAATGCTGCTTCTTCCAAGATCAACGTACAGAAGCCTGATATGGCATGGTTCATCAATGCTCCATCATTCATAATTGAATGTAGCTCTTGTATATCGACGGCACTATTAAATTTCGTGACAGGATAGGTGAGTATCAAACAGAACTTTTCTCTGTAAAGATCAATATATTATTTTGTTAGTCATTTTATGAAGGAAGCATGATAAATGAAAATAAACCAGGCGCCTTGTTTGAAATAAACCAGATGCACTGTTTGAGAAATAACAGGCGTCCTGTTTTCAATTTAACAGGTGTACTATTATGATTATAACAGGCACCCTGTTCTAATTATGTATATTTTTTTATTTTTAGTAATGATAAATATAACAAAACATATAAACAATACAAATTTAAGTGTGTTATATGAATATTTACTTGGGTACTTCATTACTAATCCTTTCGTATTTTTTTCGCTCACCATCAGTCATATATTGAGTGATTTTGAGCGCATCGTTTTTCGTCTTCTACGAGAAACCATAGGTGAAGTTGTTGTTGCATTTTTTATCTCTTGGTCCTCTTTTTTTGAGCTCCTTCACCATTGATCCTGGAGTGCGGTCTATTTTCTTCTTGTTCGTTGTTTGTTTTTGCTTGACCTTTTCTTCATTGTCGGACTGTAGTAGTTCATCTCCGCTACTGATTTGCAGTATGCTATCACCTTCTTCCTTCTTTTCTTCCTTGACAACGGAGTTGTTGTCGAACAACAGGGTTTTGTACCGCGACAATGTTTGTTTCTCCTTTTCCAATTCCTTTCTCAATTTCTTGTTTTCCTTCTCCTTTTCAAGCAGATCCTTTCTTATTTTTTTCCGCTTGTCATGGCCTTTCATCATCAGCACTGTCGCACGAGTCATCTCCTCTTTCATTTGTTCTCTAGCTAACGTTTCAGAAGCAAGCTTCACATTGTCCATTTGTTTTTCTTGTTCCAATTCTTGTATTTGATTCAACATGTCTTCGATGTTAAGTACATTTGAATCTGATGCCCCTTCTTTCGGTTTCACTGTCGCTGATTCCCTTAGAGTCTCCAACTCCAATTTTTTCACGATCAATTCAATCTCCAATTAAATGACCTTCAAAACATATAAAAAGTGAAACATTTTTCAGTTGAAAAAAACTGAGGTAACAGTGTAAAAACAGTGCATCACTTTAAAACGAACAATGTGCCAGTTTTTATTAAACAATGCGTCAGTTTTAAACAAACGGTGCGCCTTATGTAGTACATATAGTGCGTTAGTTAACAAGTGAACATTGTGTTTTTTTGAAAAAAAAAAGTGCTTATTTTGTTTTTCTCTGATAACGATTCATCGATTATTTTTTTATGATTCGTCAATTGCATCCCCGCCTGTTGCATCGCCTCGTCAACCTTGTATAATTTTTCATAGGCGCCATTAGAATAAACATATTCGAAAATGCTAACTAAACAAACAATTATAAACTGACTTGAAGTATGTTACCTTATTCTTTAGTAATTGATTTTCTGTCAGTGTATCTTCGATTTTCTTGTTGAGCATAACATTTTCAAAGCTGACATCCTGAAGTTGTTTCTTCATGGTTTGCAGGATTGATAATTTTTTTGGTCCACATGGCATGCCAAGACATCACCGGATGTAATCTCGAGGACTGCTCTATCGAACTGCTTGATTTGTCATCTATGCTTCTCGCCTTAAATTCATAGTTGTTGACATTGTCGTCGTCATCATCTTCTTGGTGCCATTCGAGTGCCGGCAACTCCATTTTGTATACTTATCTCTCGAGAAAAGAGGGTTGCAATGAATCTAGTGTGAGCTGTGTAATCAAATGATAAAAAAAAGTCGTTAGCTGATACATTAGAAGAATAAAAAAAATAAACCAGTATGTTTATAAGAAGAAAAAAAGTTATCTTCTCATCTTTAAATCGTACAATCGCTGCACCTAGCCTTGTTGGGAGGAGATCATTGAGTTGCCACCTTGCAGATCTCAGAATGATCTTCAAGGATGAAGTTTTTGGTTCCGCGACA
This sequence comes from Drosera spatulata, assembly GCA_035668315.1. Classification (NCBI taxonomy): domain Eukaryota; kingdom Viridiplantae; phylum Streptophyta; class Magnoliopsida; order Caryophyllales; family Droseraceae; genus Drosera; species Drosera spatulata. The sequence continues at coordinate 3,366 of JAOVYX010014945.1, read as the reverse complement.
AAAGTCCTCTCCAAGAAGCAATTCTGCAATTTTTTTTTTAAAAATTACATTAGATAAGTGAATTTCTATGAATATAACCAATTAACATCAAACAATGCGCTTATGTGTAAAAAACAGTGCGTCTGAAGTAATACTAACATTGCTCATCAAAACACTGCACCAGTTGTATTAGAAACAGTGCGGCTTACCTAAAAAAACCATTCACTTTTAAACAGTGTGTTTTCATCAAATGAAACGGTGCGCCATACTTAAAAGTAATAATACATATAAATTTAGTGCGTCTTTATCAAAATAAACAGTGTGACAGTACAGAAAGTTTTTCGGAATGGTGAGTAGGCATCCATTTACTGATTCCGGCTTGTATACTTTGACGTTGACGTTATCGTTTAGAGATTTCTTGAGTTTGTTGTAGATGTACGACGTCTAGTTGAAGTCTCACAACTTTTTCATATCAGCCACGTAGTTTGCATACGTCCACTTCATTGATGCCTTTGATATGTAGACAAATAGCATGTTCATGATACATAATACTAGCAGTCTCGCGGTGTCCTCATAGTCATGCGCCTCTTGACCTCTTGATGCTTCGTTGACTATCTCGCGCAACTTGAATGTCGTTCTCTTGCATATTTCTTTCAACGGTTACAGTCTTCAAGGAATCTTCTTTGCAAGAACTCATTTGGATTGCTTGTTTCCAAGTCCTCATCAGTTATTTCATCCGTCTCGTCAACAATGCCAAATATGAGTTTGATATCCAATGACGCTATGGTGAAGTCTTTGTCTCCGAAAGTGAATGAATTGTCTCCTTGGTTGTACTTTGATACAACCTCTCGAATTAACTTGTCACTCTTTCTGCAATCCGAGATAGTAATATTCCCTCGAAGAACCGCATCAAACAATGTCAAAAATGGTGTTTTTCTAAGCTGTACTTTGTGCTCGTTTGTGCATCGAAAGCTTAAACAGGACTGCCAAGTTACTTTTGTATTGTTCCATTTCTTTTGTTTCACTGTGCAAACCAAGGAAAACAAAACATATGAAGAATGAAATTAAAAAATAAAATAAAATAATGCCTTTGTATTTAAGATAGTGTCGCATTGTTAAATAATCAAATAGTGCGTCTTTGTTAACAAAACAGTGCACCTTAATAAATTAATGTTCTATCTCCTTGAATAATAAACAGTGCGCCTATAACTACGCATATAGTATATCTCATTAAAATGCTAATTTACTTTGGCCTAAGTAATTCGAACAGTGCGTCTTTGGAATTGAAACAGGACGCCATTGTTAAATTATCTAACAGTACATCTTTGTGTTTTAAACAGTGCGTCTGTTAATGTAAAACTAATGACCAATGCGCATTATGAAATTAATGTTTGTAGTTGATTATTACACAGTGCGTAATGTCATTAATAAACAGTACGCCTCATTGATGCTTTCACAATATAAAACAGTGCGCCTTAATCAAACAGTTATAATTAACATTCTTTCCAATATATTATGAATTAGTGCAACATCAAAAAATGAAACTTGGGTTCAAACACATAAGAAACTTGGGGTTTGGACACAACGCCTGATTTCGATTCTAAAGACGCTCTGTTTTTATTATTATTAATTATTTAAATATAGGAAATTTCGAATTATTTCGATTGAATAGATGCATGTATTGATGTATATATCAATTGAATTCAGTGTTCTTCCAAAAATTTGAAGAATAAATCCCTACTTTATAACTTTCACCAGTTACGTTTGGATTTGTTGTTGAAATCAGTGCGCCTCTTGAATTTGTTGAGATGAATTGAAGTTGAGCCTCGATTTGGATTCAACAGTAGATTTGAGTTGGTTTTGGTTTTCGATTTGAAATTCGAACAGGTTCAGTCCGTGCGCCTTGATCTTTTATCGTGGTTTTGATTTGTTAGTGGTGAGTTTGGGCGGTTTTGATTTGGGTAACGGAGAGTTGTACTTGATGAGAGTTATTTTTCCGGCTTATACCTGTTGGGATATTTTTTATTTTTTTGTATTTTTTGGAATTTTCCCAAATATATAATCCGCATATGGATTTAACACAAACGGTCTCCTTTCTTGGATACATAAAAATCTAAAAGTATTGTTACAACCTTTTTAAATGATAGGAACACATTTCGGTTACCTCTTTAAATGACTGATATAATCAAATCGTTATCATATATATCCAATTAAGAGATCATTCAATAATTTCTAAATTAGAAGCATGACATAGAAATATTATAATCCTCTACCGGAGGTAAATATCAATATATATAGACCATAAACAACTTAATTGTTTATGATTCTATAATGATCATTATAATTGAGTACTATATGTATAATATTTATCTTTCTCTTTAAGAGAATAAGAAATATTAAATGATATGGAAATCCTTCAATGATTTGTTAGTTCTTCATAAATTAGATCATCCTTAATTTGGGGACGAGTATAACCTTCAAGAACGAGTTAATCCTTCAAGGAAAAATTAATCATTCAGGGATGAGGTAATCCTTCAGGGAGCACTTTAACGTTCGTTTACGTCCAAATCTCGAAACCAAAGGCACCCGAGCCTCACTCCCTTCACCATCTATCTGTCACCACCCGTCTGGACATGTTGGTAGTCGGAAAACATCGCCGGAATCTCTGGTTTCGTCGGAAAGCTGTTATTTCATGGTTTATGCGTGTCATCCTCGCGCAAGGCCATGCTAATCTTCTCTGCATCGTTCCAGCTTATCAAACCACCCTTGATGATCATCGGAAAGGTGGCAACGAAGTCCAGGACGATGGCGTCATGAGGGCAACAAGGCGACAGGACGAACGCGAGGGAAAAGGAAAACGGCGCGCGGCTTGCTATTCTTCGTCGCGGCAGATCACGAGCTCGGATGTTTGTCTTCTTCACACGGCGTTGAGCATGGCGGGAGGTATGGAGAGCTACGAGCAACTCTCACGACGATGACGGTGGCGCCTCGGCCAAACAAGACGGCGCGCGCGAAGGAGTACGAAGGCCGCGCGGCTTCCTTCTTTCCCTCGGCTACGTGAATGTTTCCAGCTATGTACTCCTCTTCTAGCTTTTACTGGATGATGACGAGGTGTTTGGTGAGGTGCTGGTGGTCGTGGGTGGTGTTGGTATGCGTGGTGGCGGATGTCGGGTTGGTGCTCGGTGGGTGCGGGGAGAAGGAAGCAGGAAGAAGGAAATAAAAGTGGAGGGAAGGGATTTTAAATTTGTTGATCCCTCGTTATATTTTTGTCAGTCTAATTTTATATCAGTTTCGTAATATTAATCTTCCGTTAATTAATTCGTGTCGATTTAATTGTATCAAAAACGTTAATATCGTAATCCTTTTAACGATATAACTTTCTGAGAC